>RJWH01001110.1:0-161408 GCA_004363575.1 Solenodon paradoxus
TTTTTAGATATAACCTACATCATTAATGGGCCAACTGTGTAAATGAATGGAGGCTGAAATAATTTCCCTTGCTATAGTTGATTTATTATATCTCCCACAGAGGCAGTTGGGGATATTTTCTGAGTCAATTTCTTGGGTAATTTATAAGTATATTGTTAGCCTTGCATAGAGGCAATGGCATAGGTGAGTTTAGTTTTTTCAGTACTATTTTGCCTTGTTGCAATAGTCCCATTTTTCAGAGAAAGTCCCAATCCTTCTCCCAGTAGGGAAATTGATATTTTCATTATTATTTTAAATTAATTCCGCATATATGAATAAGCCAATACAGCAAATCATGATTCCACAAATCATGATTCCCAGGAAAGCTCGGTTAGAGGCACCACGTCTTGTTCCCTGAAGAAGTCTTCTTTGAAGCCCTTCTTCTTCCCAGCTATTGACTTTGTCATTTAGCCAGGTTGGACATGGACGTGGCAGGTTAGAAAAAACAATCAATAATTACAATCAAGGTTTTTCTGTGCAACTACAAGAAAAGATCCCTGAGAGAATTGTGAGATTCAGATCACCTGCTAATTCGGAGAAAATAAGTCCTTCTTTAATCATTTAAAAATACTCAGTGCCTACTTTGCATTTTTCACTAATAGATAATAACAATGAAAAAATAAAAGTTACTTTAGGTCACTGAAAAATTTAAGTTACATTTAGGGGATGAAGTGAAAACGTGTAATTTATAAAAGATGTCAATATTATAGCAATAATAAATGTTAGAACAAATAATCTTGAGAGGATGAATGACTAGTGTAGGAAGATGAAATAATATAACTGGAATAGAAATGGATGGTGATAGAACTATTGTGTCATTTTTACCCATAAAAATTATAAGGAAGAAACAATGAAAGATGTTAGCAATTATTAAAAAAAATGAAACCAATTGAATAGAGAATTGTGATTTGTGAGGGATGATGATATAAAATAATGAAGAAGGAAAAGTTCATTAAAACCAAGAGTGAACAAAGATTAAAGGGATCATTATTTTGATAGCTTATTAATCCTATATACTTTCAAGTTGAGATAGTTTCCAATTATGAGAAGAACCTAGTATGGATTTTAGTTAGTTTAAATCAGAAAGTTTAAAATTATCATGGCACATAATGATAACATTTCTAGGGAATTATGTAAGTTGGTAAGACATTGGTTGCTGACCAATGGGTTTTTCCCTTAGGTTTAATCACCAAATGATTATCAAAGTATTGACCATCAATATTTTGAGGTGTTCTTTCCAATCAACCCTTAAGCAAGAATAAATCACAATTGAAAGAAACCAGCAAAGCTTTATTTTGTTGGTCAAGGAAACACAAAAACATATGCTCTACAAGCCATATGAAAAAAAATGAAGGAGCAGGGTTTTTAAACTATAGGTGGTGGGAAAGGTAAACTGGGAGAGTTTGGGGTTGATTTGGGGTTGATAGTCCATCTCTGATTTGGTCAGAATTCTGAGGAATGGGCAAGGAATTACACAAAGAGTGGTTGACACTCATTTTTCCCCTTGTATGGCATACTCTACAAATGCCATAGTGGAAGGTGGTGTGAGTTGTCTATGGTAATGATGACAGGTTGGTTAAGGACAAGGGCTGATAGGGAACCGTTCATATTCAGTTACAAGAAATTCACTTGTTCATTATGCCTTACTTCCTGTATTTAAGTTTCTAGTAACCACGTTTCCCATAAGCAATTCCATCTTATTTCCACTAGGATGTTCAGTTTTTATTCCCATATTGTGGTTTCTGCATTTGGGAGCAGATATATCCAAAAAGTAGACTATTTTTTTTTAAATCACAAAAGAGGGAGACTTTAGGGAAGAAAAAGCTGCCTGTTATGTTAGGGAGTAAGGAAAAGGGAACTAACAGCTGTACTGATGTAATTGTTCATATGACGAAATATGAAGACAAGTAAGAAAAGATTATGGATATGAATTGTTAGTATAGATTTGCTAGATGACAACTTTTTGTTTGTTATTATGACTTTTTTTTCTAGACTATATATACAGTGGACACTGAACAGTGGATACAGTGATTCAAAAAAAGTACCTAGTTTAAATATCCAATGACACATTAAAATCTCTCTATTTTTACTCTGCAGTTTAAAATACAAGATTTAATGAGTCATAATGAACATAGATATAAGTGCAATTTCTCATCTGTCTATGCAGATACATTTATATATAAGATGCTTTATACATATATATTTACAGATATGTGCACACACAAAAACTTTAAGATGACTTTAAAGCAAAAACAGATAAGAAATGAATGACAAATAATAAAAAGAAGCACTAGATAATTCAGGTTGTTTCTACAAATGAAGACAAAATTATTTCAAATAATCCATGCTGCAAAGTATAAAATTAATTCTCATTATTTAATATAAAATTAATAGATTAATTAAATTGATCTAGCTTTGACATATTTATTCTATTTTTTGTACAGATAGTGCAATAAAATTTTATTATTTATGGATTAAGATCTATTAAATAATTTACAGAAAAAAGTGCTAAACTAGACTATTTTTGTGGGAATAATAAAACTCTACTATTTTTAGTATTAAAACTCAGTATTCAATCAACTTAAAAAAGTCAAATTTTAGTTTGGGGAATAAAAAGAGAATTAGTATATTGTATGCCAGACATGTAAAATTCTGATGCTTGAGTTGAAAGAGTAGTGATATGTGAAATTCTAGAGAAACAAAGTGAAAAATGACACGCAATTTGACAAACTGTTTCAGTTAAGCTTAAGGATATCCAAAGGCAATATGTAATTCCAAAGACAAAATAAAACAAAAATTTGCACATCAGTCACATATTTGATAAAACTATTATTTTTCTATTTAATAAAAGTTTCACATACTACTCAGAAAGAAAATGAATATAGTGTAGTCATATAACACAAGTGTAAAACTTAACAAATTCATATCAAACAAATGAAACAATCCCTTAAATATACCATTATACATCTACATATATGAAGTTACAAAAATAAACACATCTGAATCTTGCCATTTAGAAATCTAAGCATGGTTTTTAATTAAGAAAATTACATTTAAAAAGCCAAAATACCTTTAAGATGGTGAGAAGTGATGATCATTGGGAGTAATATTGACAGCCCCTCTTTGTGGGGAGTGTCTTAAAAATGTGCATAAACATAGAATATAAGTACTTTAAAGCAAGTGAAGACTTTTCTACATGTTTTTTATTATCTGTTCAACTATTGAAAAAAATACACTCAGATATGTCTACAGAATATCTCCTACAGAAAGTATATAGAAAAGCACATTGAGAGTATATTCAGTGGCGTTTTATGTCAATGTTTAGGTAAAATTGCTCAAAAGTTGTAGTATTATTTTAATATAAACTTTTCTTACATAAGTCCTTCTATAAAGTTTATATATTAAATTCATGAAATATGTTGCTAATAATGATTAAAATATATTTGTCAGAGTCAGCAAAAGCAGTGGAATATTTCTAATTAGCAGGTGATGTGATAATGATAATAATAATAAAGTTTTGATTCTGCATATCAATACAATGTATTTTGGTTACAATTTAAGAAATTATGATTTGCCAAAAAGTCAATAAAATACTGGAAAGAGTTTAAAATTGTTCTAAAAAACTTGTTAATTATCTGAAACTGAGCATAGCAATGGTCAGTTATAAAAAGCTGCAACTAGAACTGCCTATTCCTCACAGAGTTATTGGAGACTCAACCAGGCAATTTATTGAGGACAGTTATCCATGAATGGATGTTGATTATTTGCAATTCTTCAATGTTTGTGAAAGATATACTATATTTCAGAACTTTAGAAAAGGTATTCATGTTAAAATGAGTTCATATTTCTTAACCCCCAATATATTGTCACAAACAATATTTATCTATAGAAAAAATAATAGCTGAATTGATGTAGTTTCCTTTATGAAATTTGAATGCATCTGACTTTGAACAAATGAAATATTGTTTATTATTTATGTATCCCTTATATGAGGTCTTATTTATGGTTTAGTAACATTGAAATGCAGATATTTTCTTTAGAAAATGTTTTTTTAATGTTTTGAAGTCCTAAGTTTCTATTCTTATTTTTATTACTGAAAATATATATATTATTTAATAACATTTTAATAAATCTTAATAGTTCATTATTCTGTTCAGCTGACCTTTTAATTTAATTATATCCATTGTTTAATAATTTTCACATTTTATTTGATAGCTTATGTTGTTGGGTAAAATAAAAACACCATATAGATTGTTTTGGTTATTTTGATTCAGTACTTTCGATAAAAAAATTTTGCAGTTTCTTCCAAACATTTAAAACTTTTATTTATTTATATTTGTTCTCATTTGAAAAAAAAAATTGAGACTATTAGTGAGTCCTCATATTGAACTTATAGAACCTACTGCTTAACACAAAGTTGTTTATATTCATTAGTGATTGCTCTCTGGTTTCTCATAAATTATTATTGCTCAAATTCCATTATAATATATTTGAAAGTGTTTTAAGTTTTAAGTTTTAAGTATAATAATTATCAAATGGATTTTTCTGAATAAATAATAGGAGAGTATTGTAAAAGAAGAGTATGCTGGTTTTAAAGACATTTTTGAAATTTGAAGTTCAAATAAAATATGGAGGAACTGTATGTCACTGTCACTGAGCTCCAAAGTACAGGATGAATATAAAATTAACCTACTGACAACAACTCTTCACTGTTTTTTGTGATCACTTTAAAGTTTCAAGCTACTAATAAAGCATTATGGGAAGTTAATAGTCATGGCAATAGTTGCCTAAATATCACTGGATTTAGTAATCATGTGTTATCCTAATACTGAATTGGGTATGCATTTTGTATAGCTATATAAGATATAGAGTCCAATTAAGGAAACAAAAGCCACTCTCAATATTTATATACTAGATATTCAATGCAGTATAAGAAATTAGAGACATGCACAAGTTTTGGAAGGATTTCAGAAGACATGTCAGAGGTTAATTTTAGAAAATCCATTAGGTCCAAGCATTGTCATTAAACTTTCAGCATGCCAGGAAGTTCCCAGGAATCTACAACAAAAAAAGCATAATTTTAGAGGGCTCACTGGAAGCCATTGTTAGTGATCTCAGCTGCCTATTAAAATTGATGAATTATTCTTCTCTACTAACATCCAAATCATGTGCAATTTTATGATTGAAATCAGCTTAGAAGCATATAATGAAAAAGTTTTCTGGGAAATAAAATTTCAAACTCTGGCCCATAATAAGGAGGGAAAAAAATAGAAAATATGAAGTGTGTCCTGCTTCAATACAATATTATTTCAATAAAGATTTATTAAGAAAATAAAATACATCGATCAGTTTTCAAATAATATATATTCCAAATGATGATTTTCTGGGGATACATTTTTTTAATGTACCTTAGAGCTGCTTATTATAGAGTACTGCTTAAATCAGTGGAAAACAAATAGAATGCTAAACTACATAACAAAGACATTCATTCTATAGCCACAGTATAAAAGACAGTAAACAAAAGATGCTAGAGAGATACCATTATATAACTGACATGAATATATTTTACTATGTAGCTGAATATTAATCATTTTGGAAAATAATAAATGAGAAATTCTTGAAAAACTGAAAACTTAAAATTTTTGAAAGAAAACTGTAATGTGACTGAGGTGTGCTTATATATCCACACAGACATTATAGCGCGCGCACACACACACACACACACACACACACACACACACACATACACATTTCCCACATGCATACAGGGCAATGATTGTGGCAGTAGGTTGTCTACAAACATGACAACAGACTTATTTATCAAAAATGAAGAATGAAATGGGGTCTTTAAGTTTTGAGAGAAGGTAATTTTTAACAGACTATTAAAAATGAAATGAACAAAATTTTTCATTGTAATGGGATGGCAAAATGATAGTATTTTTACAGAAATTGAGAAACCAAAAAGATCATGACATGTAATATCTATTTGCAAAAATTATTAGAGAGTAATCTAGCAATATGAGAATATTCATCACAATCTGCGAAAACTACCTCTATAATTTCCTGAAATGGTACAAAAAAATCTTGACCTAAGGCATTCAGTGCATTTGCTATTTCTTGGTCTCTCTGTCTCTAAGAGTAGATTGCTTTTATAAATTTAAATCAAAATTTAATTTTCTGGTACGTGTCAATGTCACTTTGCTCTCTCATAACTAGGATTGTACTTATTCTGCACCTTGTATCTAGATTCATGCATTTTTGTTAGTGCTTAGTCTTAAACCACTATGTAAAGAAATATATTGATTTCACATATTAAATACAATATACTGTAATATCTGGAAAAATAAGCCATTAACATATAACAGGAGAAAAGCCATGCTATAGAATTATTCTTTTTTTAAAACTTATTCTGGAACTTTTTGAAATATTCACATGACCATTTATGTTTTATAAATGTTGCATTGGAGACTTACAATGCACAATGGTTAAGGCATTGTTTTAGTGCAGGCATATCTGTATTCTACTCAGTTTATAATTTTTTTGAATTTGACCTTTGACAAGTGACTCCACCTTCCTGAGTTCTGATGCTTTCTCCTCAAGAAGGTACTTATTGAGCATCCTTTTCAATATATAGCCTTCTTTGTATCCCGATTTATCACTATTCTATATCCTAATAATTATCAGTACTCGAAACTTTAGTATATACCTGTTTCTTTATTATCTGCCTCTCTTACTAGAATGTAACTTCGATGAGGACTAGCATTTTGTCATATTGATATTTATATTTCATGATCAGTCACAATGGCTGAAGTGTAGAAATCATTCATATTAATAACAAATGAATAAATATACTAAAAAGTTTTTGAGATATCATTTTTCCTTGTTTTTAATTAGAAAATATGCCTGCAAGAAACACAATAATTGAAAGTTTCTTATTTGTTGAGGCTGAAGAAAATGCCCTTGGACAAAGCAACATATTACATTTGAACGGCATTCTCATATTTTTTAGCTAATATGATCTCCTCATGCAGGATATAGAGTAAAAACTGATTCTAACATGCTTCATAGAAATTGATGTTCAGAAAGATAGATGTGTGTGTGTGTGTAATTGATAAATATAGACATAAAGAAACAGATTCAAGAAGAGTTGGAAGCAGAGTGAATACCAGAATAATCCCATCATAGATTCCACATTCTTGACATTGTATTTGCAGTAAAACTTTTGTTTACTTTCAAAATTGTTTAATATATGAAAATAGAAACATCAGAGAGGTTTTTCAGGCAGCAGATGAAGTCATGGCAGGAGAAGTATTATCTTAATTACACCACTGGTTTAACTGATAGAGACCAATAGTGTTAGAGTCATATGAGCAATTGGTTATGCCATTTTCCCAGGCCATCTGTGTACTAATGAGAGCAGTGATGCCAGGACCAAGCTAATGGCAATCAGAGTTTTGCAAGTAATAACACTTTGGACTGATCTTTTGGATAGAGTTATTTGCAGAATATGCAAATCAAAAATTACTTAATTAACATACTCCAGTTCTACTTTTTTCCTCTTTGTGTAATCCTTCAGAATCATTGTTCTCTCTTGAATATTCACAGGGAAGTCATCCAGTTTTTTTTTTATCTCAAAAACAACTCTCAGAAGTAAATTATGTTTAGAGTTCTTAATCACAGAAGGATTTTATAATTTTTCGTAATTGCAGAAATGGCACAAACAGGGCAAATACTCAGAAGTGACTGCTTTCGAACAGCATGCCACAGGATATGGGACAAATACATTTGGTAATGAAAGACTTTGTAATTTACAAATCATTTGTTAAATTGACAGTCTCTAGGAGGTTTTCTATTGCTACTTCACCGCCAAACATTTTTAAATTTATTGTAAAATTAACCTAATTTTGCTAAATTTAATAGAAAGAAAATCAATCTGCCAGTTTCTCATGCTTCTGTTATTCTGAGATGGGACAGGTTTGTTTTGAAATATTTGACTCTTACACAAATAATGGACATTTGTTCTGCCCATGCTTCTTAAAGACACATTCCAGAAACTTAATAATTATGATATTATGGAAATGTATTTAAATAACTTTATAACCAGTGTTCAGTCTCATTTTAAATTGAAACAAGAAAAGAAAAAGAATGGGAGATATTGGATAAGAGAGATCATAAGCAGTAATATGGAATCTGTAGCCAACACAAGATATTGAGTACAACCTCATAATTAGAAGCATTTCATTTTAAAGGAATTATTTAAAACATAATTTATATTTCAAACCTAAAATTAATTTTAACTAGAATGAATAGAGTATCATAAAGTGCTTTTCTATTAAGTTTAGCATAAAATGCATTTTTGCAGTAAGAAAATATTTCATGACATCTGACATTTATTTAAGAGCATTGACCAAAAGAAATTAACAAATTAACATTTGTTAGAAGGAAAATTATTTACAGGTGAACTTATTTGTAAATTTTTGGCAAAAAGTATGAATTCTCTCTTTGAAACTTTAATCGTCATATATAATCAGGCAAATTTAAATATCAGTAGCTCTTGAGAGATGCCTTGACCTATATATCAATGCTATTATTGATTGAAAATGAAAACCTGTCTTCCTCTGTAGCGTCTTTCTAACATGCATAAAAAAAATCTCTTCAGCTTTTCTGGCATTATCAATTGCTTTTATCTGCCTTGATAAGAATCTGATGAATATCCTGTTTTGTTTTTTACTTTGAGTGTGACCATTTTAACCTCACTATGGACATTAAAGCAAAAGATCAAAAGGCACTTTGTAGTAAAACTTGTCCCTAAAGCAATGTGATATTTTGTGTAGTGAATAATAACTATGTTCTGATTTTAAACCATTTAACTTTCTTATGTTGGATTATCTCTAAACTACTTTTCAGAATGTAGTAATTTTCATATCAAACTTTGACATAGATTTTAAGAACATATTTTAAATTATTCTTGGTGACTTCCCTATATTAAAATAATCATATTCTTTTTTATTCAAATTATTATTGCAGACCACAAATATTTCCTCTTTCTACAATAAAAATAATTTCCACAAAAGCCTTATTCTCTACATTTGGATAATATTAGCACAATCTTGCAAGTTTATTTTAAAATATATGACTTCTAAGAAAAAAATCAGATTTTCAGCAATACTGAATATATTTTATATAAAAAAGTCATACACTGTTATGCTCTATTTAAAGATATTCTATACTAACCTTCACAAGGATATATACAAGATATAATCTTGATTTTATAAGTATTTACTCACGTGGAAACATTCTTAGTCTATTATTATATCCCTTAATATCATTCACAGTAAGGAACTGCTTCCCAAAATGCAGTATCAGGCAGGCCTGATTCTATCATAAGGAATATGCTGGTCAACATTAATAATTATCTCATGAGAACTGTGGAGAAATATATCAGCAGCAGCAAAGATTTCTTAGTTTTTATACTTGTTTTACTTTTAACATGTTGCAAAAATATATAAGAAAATTTAAAATCTCTCCTTAAATGGATTGCCTGTGAAGTCAGCAATGTTAACCTTGAATAAATAAGGAACAAAAAGAAATTAGTTATGAATCTAATATAAACCTGCCATGAGATATCACTAAGGGAATCCTATTTTATAAATATATCACTAGATATATATGTTTTTTTCCCAATAGAATTGCCTGTCATAAAATAGGTTTCATATGTTCTTTAGAGGATTATTTTTTTCATTCTTCTCAACTGAAAACTATGCTGTTAACCCTTGTATCCACAGTTCTTAGCAAAATCTCAAAGTTGACAGACATGACAAATATTTGCTCTATGCCAGTTGATGACTATATCAGAAAAGTCCACTCAAAGCATCCTTTTCCCCGCTCTGTTTAATGACATTCAGTTCTATTTATATATAAAATAAATTATTTTCTATGTTTTGTTTACATTTGTAGTTGATTTGGCTTGCATAGTAAATTCCTGAGTGAAATTTACTTTGCATCTCTATTAGATTCATAGGTAATGACTAGGTTATTGTAATTCATTACATATTATATTTAAAATATTTATTTTTGAATCATCTGTTCACAATATAAAAGGACACATGAGTTTATCTGCATAAAGATACACAGGAACAGTGACTGACAATTGTTTTCTGTTCTTATTGTAAAAACTATAAACATAGGCACATAATCAACTGAGAGTGACATTAAAAAGAGTTCATTGATAATAAAGTAATCAATTTTCTCTTATTTTGGCAAGGTAGGTAGTATGCTTTCATCCCAAGACTTACCAAATTGTTTTTTCTTTTATATCACTATGAAAGTTCTGATTAGTAGACAGTTAATATCATTTTTAATTCCCATAGTGATATATTAAAATAAATAGTTAAATAAGTTTCTTTGGTTTCTACAAATACAAAAGTAAATTTATAGTGACACATATTTTTGAATTTAAAGTTATGACTTGAGAATATTTTACTTAATAAATATTATTATACATTTTTTACAATTAAAACATCATTTATGCTACCTGGAATGAGTCAGTTACATGTTCAAACTCTATTTAAATAAAGTTTATAAATGTGGAGAAGTTTCACACGTGAAAAGAATATAACCACTTTTCAAAATTCACAATATTTGATAATGTACATTTTCTACTTATAATATTTTATTTCTTAAATAGAAATATTCCAGGTATTGCGAAATTGAAAAACTAAATTAAAAATATGTATACGTGCTAAATGTAAAATCAATAAATGAATACATTTCAATGTGCTACCAACACAGAGAATAATATTTGATCACAGACTACAAATATCAGACACACTTTGAATCTTTTTAGAAAAGCAATATTCTGAAAATTTCCCAGAAATAATGAACAATATCTGTATATATAAGAGTCACACAAGTACATTTCAGCAGTTTCTTAATTGGTATTTTTCATACATTAAAGCTTGAAAATTACTGCCTGAGGTTATTCTGTGTTCTTTATAGTCATTCAATTTTGCATGTGTATGTACTGACACAGGAATAGTTGGATTTAATTTACATAAAAGCAATTTAAATTATGATTGCATTCATTAATCAGAAATAATTAGAACAGTTGGTATGTATTAGGTGTCTGCGCTCAATCCTTTGTATTAAAAGTACATAGACGCTTTAAAGAGGTTAAAGAGAAACTAAGAAAACCTGGGAGCATGCATATATATAGTAATCCCTAAATCAAAGCCAAATCTGTAGAATCAAAGCCCTATTTCTTTTTAATTGCTCTATACCTCTGAATTTCTTGTGAACATGAATTTTAAAGATGTAGATATTACTCTAGATGTTTTATCTTTGCTCTTCCACATCCATTCTTGATCCTTGTTCATCTTACTGTCTACTTGGGAGAGTTAGTTTACAGCTACTACATCTGATTTCCTGCTTGGATCAGAGAATTACAGACACTAGTGGGAAATAGGACAGTAGGAGGAGAGAAGGGTTACATATTTCTGTCCTTTCCTACTGCATCAGAGGTTGGCTACTTTTCTCTTGAAGTGAACCTTCTTTCTGGGCTTCCACAGGGCCATACTTTTCTTTCTGGAAACTATCCCTTTCCTTCTTACCTAAGTCCTAGGGATGCAAATGGAAAATGGCTTATAAGTCTGGTATTAAAATTTTCCTTCTTAAATTTCCCAACCTGCCTACATGTTTGTACGTAGATCTTCTATTAATCTCTTACTCAAGTAACCAGGTGAATGTCTTGTGTGTTTCTTGACTCACACAACTGTCATTTCCTCAACAACATTGTTTTAGGACTATTTGGGATATGCGTGTGTGTGTGTGTGTGTGTGTGTGTGTATGCACGCACGCACGCGAGTGCACGTAGATATACGTGTAGATATATTAGTACATATATTATAATAGCTATATACATATGTTGACATGTTTATGGAATATATACACATATATGTCTTTATACAAATAAAAACACTGTACTTAATACCCAGTTTAATACTCAACAAGCAATAGTTGAGACTACCTTAACACTTTTTTCTTAGTTTATCAGATACGTTTTATATCTAGAAAGGATGCAATGTAGCTTAAAATTATAAATTACTTTCATCAACCATATTATTTTATTTTTGAACCAACAAAATATTAAATAACAGACAGGAATAGAGACTGAAAGAGATAACTCAAAAATAACACTTGAAAAAATCATTTTCCACTCAAAAATTGATAGATCAATGAGACAAAAATATCAAAACAGATATGGAAGATTTTAATTTTAACAAACATTACCTAAAGGACATTTATAGAATACTCTTGATCATGGGAAGGAGCATAGTTACAACTCTACAGGACATTATATCTGAGGAATGGCCTCCTTTGCTATGCAAATCCTTCCAAGTCCATGGACAGTCTCAGAAAAAAGATCCCCCAACATAATTCTTGCATTTAATAGAGGAATAGTCCAGTTTCATAAATCCACAAAGCTTATTTGCTGGTTGGGGACTTCTGTGGAAGATTATGACTTTAGCTTGATGATTATGGCAGATACAAAGGTGAAACAGATGTAAATTATCTTCCAACTGCACACCTCACTACAGATTCTCTTGAAGAAAAACATAAATGGTGAATGTCTAGGAACTCTACAAGTAATTCTCTGAAAAATTCTTTACAAAATTATTCTTTGACATACTCAAGGATATGAGCAAAATGCTATTTTCTTTACATTTCTAGATACATACTAAATGATACAGAGTTCACAAATGTTTATTCATTATGAGGTACATATTTATTGAAAGAAAACTTGAAATAAGAATAATATCTTTATTACGTTGTTAAATGAGATTTGATTTTCAAACAACATGATGTGTAAAAGCAATTAAGGGAAGATAATCAGAAAATATAACTAAGTATTGACTAAAATATTTCTTATAAAACATGTGACTCAATTTTTCTTCTCTTTGGCATTTGGAAGTGGAAGCTGTACTTTAAAAGATCCTTGATTATTAAGATATTCTTCTAATAAGAAAAGGGACTAAATAAGGTGGATATTCAACTCTAAAGAATAATCATCGCTAATTAAATGGATACAAATTTTTGCAGTGTTATAATGCTATCTGGTGTTTTGCATGGGAATTAAGTTTCAAATGATTATAACCATGCTGAAGCAATGTTAACATTAGAAATACCACTAGAGAAATGAATAAAACAATATTTAATATTTTAAGGTTTTTATGAACTAGTGTGTTCTGGAACTATAACTCATAACACAAAACATTGTCAGTTTCTACCTTTGCTACTTGATAATATTGTATCTGACAAGTTCAAAAAAATTTTGTGATACATGACTAGATTTGAGCAGCAGACAATCAACATGACATTATAACTTGTCCAAGTCATTAATACTCAATGGAACAAAAGCCAGAGAGAAGTGAAACCATTATTTATTTATTCTTAGCATAATAACAAATTTTGATCATTAGCAATTTTTAATTCTCTTATTATAACACTATATCCTCATATCTTAAAAATATAATCTGGAATTTAAATGTGTATATATATAAATAAACATACATATACATATTACTGTCAATAAAACTGGTTTGCTTCCATTGAAGTTCAGAGGATTGCATATAGTTTAATAAATGTTAATTAGAAAAATAATTTCTTATGCATATTTTAAAACCATACAACTTATGAATTTAGGAGAAAATTTGTATTAAAATTGAAATCACTTGAAGTTATGAAATACAAAAATATAAAAATGTGAGCATTCACTTAGCATGAAATTACACATGGGAATAGCAGGGAATGTTACTGAAAGCTTTTTGATATCTGTACAGACTAGGATGCATTTTATCTTAAAAAAAGAAAGTATATTTTGATAGAAGAATAAGCAAAAATGTAATCCTGTAAATCCCAATTCTTTTTGTTTTAGATTTAATGAACAGTACTATAATCTGGTTTGTGTTATGTTTTTAGCAATAGTAGTTATAGCAATAATGAAACAAGTTCACCATACTAATAAGAACTGAACACTTGAATGTTTCATATTTATTTTATAGCTATTTATGCATAAAAGCTTGCATTTGAGATACTTTAAAGATAATTAAGAACATTGTCTATTTCCATTGGTTCTGAATTACCAGAAATTATCAGGCGGGAAGAAGATGAGAGAAAAGCAATGTTTGTTATTTATATTTGTGTTTGATTATGCCTACTAAATAATATAATTAGTGACTTTACAAGAGTATTTCTGCCAAGTTTCTTCAGTCTTGGCAGAAGGAAATGTATTAGTCATATTTTCTAGAGAACTAGTTTAGTAATATATATGTGTATACACACAAACACAAACACACACCCATATATATTAAAATACTTAAGTTGAATATATATAATCAAAAATTACATGATGGATATGTACATTTTTTGAATATCTACATTGTATATGCATATATATATTCAGATAATATTTTAAACAATGCTCATCAACCGTTATTGCATATGTAATTGCTCTTGCCTGTAAACTTGGAGCCTAATAAATTCTCTGGACTACAATGAGAAATCAAATACAGATTTGTGTAAAAAACATTTGGAGCACAGATCTTTTCCTTAGATAGCATTCCTGAATGTCTTGGAATTTAAATGGTGAATACACACTCTACCTCAAACCAGGTATGGAATAGGAGATAATGTCACAACATGAGAATAATTAAATAAGACTAAATATAGGTTAGTTTGTTCAGTCGATGTAGACAAAATTCTTGTCATTTTGTGAACACAGATTTTTAATTCTTTCAGATATATTAATACAGGGACAATCTCATTATTTATGATTGAGAACACATTTTTGTTAAGGATGGAATCAATTGTATTAGAGAAATAGTGAAAGGTCAAAGAAGCAATTAGAAATGCAGCTTAGATAAACTGCTTTGAGCATGAAATAAGATAGCCTAGAGAGGACTTTCATCTGAGTCTGACTGCCAAATAATAGCAGGACAGGTGGAGGCCAGTTAGGAGAGAGGAGAATTGGCTCAGTTTATTCTGTAATATGTTAAGACTAGGAGAAGAAAATCTTCACTAGATAAGTGGAATGTGAAGACTTGTATACCTTGCTAATGATACTGCACTTAAATGTCTGCTTATTGTGTCAGCTTACACAATTCCATATCAAAAGATGTTTAACTTCTATGTGTCTTAGGAAATACATCCTTCAAAAAACAAACAAAAAAAAGAAATACACTCAAAGAGATAAAATGAGTAGTGTAGCAAGAATTCATGGTCTGAATGCTAATGGAAAAAATATACCAGTTCTTCATGAGCAAATTCTCCTGATCATTTTCTTTCCCTTCAAACTACACTTGTTTTTAATTTGTAACACTTATGAGTTATTACTATCTATTTATAGTTAATGCAAATCAATTTAGCTACTTTACACTACCTGTGTCACTTCTTTTTCTTTGCTTTCTTTTATTTCTTACTTTCTTTCATATATTTTTAAAGGGAAAGTACTGGTAGGAATGAAGGTGAAGCAGACAAACAGAAAGAGAAAGGAAGAAGCACCTTATTTATTTAATTTAGTTGTTCACCTTGGTTCCTTGCCCGTCCCAGGCACAAAACTGGGTCCTTGGGATGTACGTAGACTAAGCTCTCAGACTGAGGTGGCTAACAAAATATTACTCCACCAAGGTGCTCCACTTCATTAGCTTCTAACACAGCCTTTATTCTGTTGAATTTCATCACTTTGTCAAATGTTATGTTATTTATTTACTATGTTTTCACTAGATTTTAGACTCATGTAAGTAGAGCTTTTTTGTTTGTTTTAATCATCTCTATAAGTATCTGGACAAGAGTCAAATAAATATGTGTAAAATGAAATAAATAAGTTTCTGTTGGGTGAATTGAGGGAATAATCATAATAACTATTGTTTAGTTTCCATTTTCATCTCTAGGTGACTAATGCTGTAACTATAGGGAGTGTTGTTACTGTTTTTTGTTAACCATTATTTAACCAGGGCATATCAGAAACATAGATAATGCTTTTATTATATAATGAATTAAGTATTTAAATATATAATGTGTTTAAATACTTCTGGTAGGAGATGAAAATGACTATGCATTCATGAAAAATTATAGAATTCTAGATTGTAATAATAATGTCCGAGAGTCCAAGAAACTAGTTGTATTAAAGAATGGAGAGAGATAATTTTCCATTCTGAGTATGTCAATCTTAAAAAAGTGAATTTTTTTATATTCTATGAGTTTAAAGGTAATCTTGTCTGACAGACTAATCTTTTTACAGTCAAAATGATCAGAAGAAAAGCTAGTGGGAAAGTTGAACTAATCCGCCAGGTGGAGGTACCCAAGTCAACTCTTTCCAGTGACAGATGACATATGCTTAGGACTCCCAAGCGTAAACCAGGAAAACATTTTGAGTTTGAATCATGATAGATTATGCTCTTAACTAATATAGTATCAAGCAAGAACAGTTATTAACTGTTGGAACGAAAACCTAGAAAATAGTGTAGCTACCTCTAAATAGATTGTGAGCAAGTTCAAGGAGCTCAAATAAAACAAGATATTTTCTTAGGTATAGCAATTTGAAATTCATAAAAATTACCTGGAAATATCTGGAAAAAATTCAAGTAAAATTTTTCTACCCAAAAATGTGATGTCCATGTAATAGGATAAAGCAATTCATGTATCATGGGGAATTCTCCATCAACATAAAAAGACATTTTTATAATTTCCAGTCAGTTATTTTCATTGTTATTATAGATGGCAAATTCAATGTCTCATAATGCTATTAAACTCAGGAAAAACACATTTATTTTGCTTCTACTCCAACATACACATCAACTTCCACTATTTTCCTTTAATGTTATCAAGACTAGACCATTCCACAAAGATGGAAAACATTGCCCCTTCAACATTTTTAATTTCTCAGATCTAATATTTCAGAAAATACCATCTTATACTACATACTTGCAATTTAAATAATCTCTACTGTTGATTTAATTATTGTCTTCCTGTTAAGCAATCAACTGAAAGCTTAATAAGGAAAATTATTAATAATAACTAACATAAATTGAGTTCCTTTTCTTCTGGTCAATAATGTACCACTGTATGACACAAAAATACCCAAGTTTACAAAAACAAAAAAGGAACCGAGTTTCATAAAGTTTTTTTTAAATTAAAGTACAATGTTACAAGTAGTAAAAATTGGAAGTAAAATTCTGAAGAAGGCAATCTCACTAGTGAACCGAGTTGTTAACATAGCTATATTGCTGAGGATGTCAAATTTGTTATATACATTTATTACTACTTTCCAAACATGTTGTATATCTATTGATTTTCTGAGTATAGTTAATTCCAGGACATTCAAAATTAGAGGATGGAAAGTGTAAGGATCGAAATGTAGAGCACTGGGATATCACACTGAGACAGCTTGTAATAAGTTACTCAAAAGGTCCTCTGTTTTAATTCTGCATTTATATAGCAGCTGAAAATATTTTCTCTGCTTCCCAATGACTTCGCTTGGTCATATACCAATGGTGTATACACCATTTTACATTTTTAGTGATAGCAAGTCACAGGTAATCCTTTTAAATACAAGTGTAAATATTAGGCTTCTGGAGTTAAGAAGGTGGTCGAAGCAAGATTTTTGAGGGAAAACTAAAGAAGTTGCTAAAAATCTGTATTTGTAAATGATATTGCATACAAAGAGGTAGTTGAAGACTTATTAAGCAAAAATTTCTTACTTCTGTGTGAAACTTAAATGTTTTAGTCATTAAATATTTAATTTTTAATAAAATATGTGAAAGGATGGTGACTTGGACATTATTCTACTTCTAGCAGCTAATAACTTAGAAATGACTATAGATATAAACTGTTGCATTACTGTTTGTTTAAAGAAAACATACTATGTAATAATAAAATAATACATTAGAAATGCAAAGGTAGCTATGATTTCTGTTCTTTGATTAATGCTCAAAGAAAGTATATATAGCATATATAGCACCTGCAAGAAGATGCAGGATATATTAGAAAAACAACTTAAACTAGAAAAAGAAAGACAAAACTAAAATAATATTTAATAACATAAACTATAGTAGTGTGACTACATCAAATAATAGAACTAAATTAAAGATTAATACCTTCCCAATACACACACAAACTTAAACAAACTGACATCTTTCTCAGAAAGCTCATTGAAGAATTATGAAATCTATTTCAAAGATAAAATAATAGATCCACAGGAATATAGGGACATATTTGAATGTGAGCTTTTTCACCCAGTTTTAAAGTTTTTTAAATTGAGTGGCCATCTTTATATTACCACTATTTGTGAATTCTGAGGTATACCACCCTTTACCAGTAGTTCAACATTCCTTCTGCTGCTGGATTGCTTACACTGACTTATTAGAAAAAAAAAAAAAATGCTTCAGGCTACCTAAAGATTTATTTGAAAACCTAAATATTGGTCATATTTCAGTTCAGAGTCTACAATTTGCATGTGAATTGTTCACTGTATCAAATCAGGGTGTTGAATCTGAAGGACTTCAAGATCTAAGTGCACTGAAATAAAAGAGCATTGAATTTTGAGGTCATTAATCTTAACACATACATAAAGAAAAGATTTGAGTAAAGTCACATTTGAAATGGAGTTTCTCTTTGGTTTAGAAAAAGTGTTCTAGAAAATTGCCTCCAAAAAGAATAGTTAAAATGCAACTTTTATGTTTAATTATTAGAAAGTATGGCAAATTATTTTAAATAGGGATAATGGTGAAAAAAATTCATAGGTGTAATATGAAGAGACGAAACTGAGGAACAGACTAACAAAAGCAACCCTTGAGCATGAGTAATAGAACTGAGTTGACCAGTAGATTATGGGGCAGGGGTGTGGGCAACTGTTTGTAGTTTCAATGGACATGGGTGAAGAGCTCTTGGTAATTTGGTGGTGGGTAGTGCATATGAGTATATATTTTAATAATGGGGAGCCTCAAAATATGTGCTTATATATTTCTAAAGTTAAATCATATCAAAAAATATTTTAAAAAAACCTCAATGAAGCAATGTAAATACATATCCAAACCAAACAAATAAATGAATAAATAAATAAATAAATGGAAAGGAATATATTTCTTCCTAATTTGTGCATAAGCACTCCAGTTGAAAAGGATTCATATTATTAAAACTTGTGGATTAATACTGTAATAATAATTAGATTGTTTTGAATATCTCAATTCTTGGTAGAGGTTATATTTAAAACAACATCTTTATATTTCTCTATCTATATACACATATAATTGTAGCTTATTGTACATCTATTATATACACATAAAATTGTCTGTGAATTTCAACATGGAGTAGAGGTAATTTTTGTGAGAAAAATGGAAACTTTTGGGATAAAAGTTACTGAAAAATTATCCTAAACTTATATTTAGTGTCTGGTTATGTGTCAAGCAGCATAAATAAACTATATGGTCCTCCTAACTGTTCATAGCTACCATTACATTTGCCAAACTTGTGATTTTATGCTTAGGTTTAGCTGAGGTTTAATTAATAGTCATTGAATGAACGCGTGAGTGTGAAAAAACGATAATTTCAGGGAAAAATTTTCAACATATCTAAAGAATATTTACTATGACAATTCTTCAATAAATGTGATTTTTTATCGATACATCCTAATTCTTAACATCTAATTTGGTTATCAGATTGATGAACTGATAGTAAATCATAAAATCTGAAAAATAAATTATGAGAAAAAGTTTTTGTTATGTCTGCAACTTACTACACGGCATATATACATATCATTTTATTAAAGTCTTTTTGTGCATTTGGTGAGCGAATTAGATAAAAGAGAAAAAATAAATATCAGTAAGCCTTGCTAATGTTCCTCTGTTTTCTTTTGATAAATTACTAAGTATACAAAAGAATAAATGTGCTGTGTGATATCTCAGTGTTGATCATAGTGCAATATTAAGAATTAGTTTAAAATTAATTAAATCTTTGCTTAACATAAAATCTTTGATTTTTTTTTCACTCACTTAAGTGTTTTGTACTTGTATATTCTTTGTTTACTATTATGGCACACAATTAAGTGTCTTCTCATCCAAATCTTCAGCTTGTCCCCCTCACATTTAACAGTAGCAATTCTTGACTTTGGAAACTTTTTCCACTCTATAAATACAGTATCATGTATCATTTATCATTTATATGCCATATATCACATATATATTTATTCTATATGTAATACATTTTTATAATTTTGAATATTTTTAGAGATACCAGAAAAATACAGCTTAAAATAATCCACAAATAGACAGCAGAGGGCACCCATTTCCTGCTATGAGGAAATCAACCAGTTCTCTGTACGTAAGTGATTTTCCATAATCATGCATTGCTATGTCAGTTTTTTAAGAAAATAATGAAGGAAATAAGCTTTTCATCAAAATAGTGGAATCTAAATTGATAAATATTAAAGACAGACTGTTTATAGAATATACATTTTTAAAGAGAGAACATTTTTAAGAAAATATTTGAGATTAATCTATGGTTAGTCCATCATGTATAACTTATTTATCAATTATCTTATCTATATATAGCTAGGGATGTGTAATTACTTGTATTTATCATAATAATACTGATTTTTGTATATAAACATAGATAGTAATCTTTTTGTAGCATAACTGAATAAAATGACTTCCTTTGATTTTAATAATTATACTTATTTACTCTGCAAAGCTAAATCTGTGTTTGTGTGTATGTGTGCATGTGTGTGACAGAGAGCAGGAGAGAGACAGATCAGAGGGAAAAATTTTGTAGTTACAAATCATTTCTGTTACAAACGATATTATCAGACATTTCTGAAAGAATATTTAAAGAGTTTTTAATGCAAATAGTGACTTTTCAGGAATTTACTGAGTATTTTGAATTGAATATAGAATTTGATAAAGATTTATATTTTTTCCTTTTAAATAACTGTCTTAGGTATAAATTCTAATGTTATTTTTCCAATAAATAAAGAGTAGTTATTGTTGGTCTGACAACCATAGAACTTATGTGAATCATTTCATTAACACAGGACTTGGGACTTTTATCAGTTGTATTTTTGAAATAAAATTATGCCTCTGATGCCTTATTTGTTGTTTAGAAAATGCGATTTTAATAAATAGTGAAAATGTTTCATCTGTTCATTTGACTTCAGAGTGATATGTTTCTTAGAAGATAAATAAAAGTATTTAATATTCTTTGTTTAAAAGAATCTCACATAAAAAGAATATATCAGTATCTAATTTGTGACTGTCATGCTTTTGTCAGTTTCAGCAACAATGTTTAAATTGTAATATTCTTTGCTTGGTGTTGATTTTTAAATAGAATAATAAATGCATCTTCAGTAATAGTTACATATAATCTAACAGTGGAAATCTAAATGCTTTAAGAGTGTTTTCTTCAAAGTTTAAAATTTAAGATTTAAAAATATGCTAATTAAGAGTTAATGTTTTAAGTAATATTTAATCTAGACTGTGATAATTTTTTTTTTAAAGCAAAAGGTCAGTCAGGAATGAAAGTAAGTAGGTGGGCAGTCAGGAAAAATGAGGAGGAAGAAGCACCATTATTCTATTTTTATGAAGTTGTTCAACACTGGTTGTTTCCTCCTGGGACTCAGGACTCCAATACAGTGGCTTGTGCCCTGCACTCCTTTGGAGGTGATTAACCTGATGGCTGTTCCACCAGGGCACGTTAACTGTGGTGATTTTTTTAAGAATTAAATTGATGCAAAGTCTTCTACTGAATAACCAAGATTGACTTAATATGTCTTTAATATGTAATTTCTAATATTTAAATTATTCATGGAATTCAATTCCATCAGAAAAGTTAAGGCAAAACATGCACGAATATAAGTAGAAATCAATAAATATTTGGTTTATATTGCACATAAAATTATATTTTACTCACTCTACATTTTAAGCATTTTGATTTGCTTCAATAATTACAAAGTGAATATATGCGATATTTCTCAGCTATGATTATAATAATGAAATTATAATTTTTCTTTACATGAAATTAAAATGTTGATTAAGTGACATTGGACAATTTCAAATATAAAACCTGATACAAACATCTAAAACATTTTTAAAAATTGCAGTTTATTCTATCTGTATGATAATATTGCTAACAAGTCAATCAAAACTTATAGATAAATTTTTAGAAATTAAAAAAATAGGTTAGCATTTATATGTTTTCTTTCATACACACAGATGGGGTAATAAAGAAAATAATTAACATTTTTGATTGTGCTGTCTAGTTATTTTAAAGATGTTGGCAGCAACATTTGAGACATAATCTTAGATATTTTGATCTCACATTGCTGTTCTCAGTAGTGTTATCTGAATGGTGAGCAAGAAGTTAACATATCTTGACTAAAAATCAATAATATTACCTTAGTCTTACTGCACACAAAATAACTTATAGTTATTAAGCTTATAAACTAAAAATACCTTTGATAAAAACATTTTACTTTTGATAAACAATAGAAGAATACAAGAAATAAACCTAATTTTCTGAAAATGTAATTTTAAACTTTTACAGCATCAATAAAAAGTATTTTCTGGACATTATAATGAGACATACAATTGCACAGCTTTTTAGGTAGAATGTGAATTTAATATAAATAAGCCAAAAAAACAAAAACAAAAACCCATGAGCACATTACTATTTTTTCTTTAACAACTGATGTCTTATCTATGTATATATTTCACTGTATATTTCCTGTATTGTATTCTATCCCATATTTTCAAAATTATCATTTTAAATGCATTAGACTCAATTTGCTTGAACAGCATCATCAGGTTAACAATGAAATCATGTTTAATATTCTTAGTGATATTAATAAAGCAGTGGCATTATTTTTGCTGTTCATAAACATACTTTGTTGACCTAATATCATTTTTCCTTTCCTTTTGGTCTTTAAAAGAATGTTGATTTTAATCAGAGTTTTGGACAATTATTTTCCAAAATGACAGTCAATTCAAATTGTCAGCAGTCTTACCAATCAATGCAGATGGCTACATGATTGATCCACTTACTGCAATCAATATAGATTTTGAACAAAGCATCAGCTGTGCCACATCTATTTGGCCCCAGAAACTACATCTTTTTCCTAGGTCTTATCTTTTAAAAAAGGAGGTTTGGGTTGAATACAAATTCACAAAAAGCCTTTTAATCAATAGACAGGCGATGAATGACAAGTAAACCCGTGGGGATAGAAGCAAACCAACTGCCAAGCCAACTGCTCTTTCTGGTAGTAAAAGTGAAACAAAACACTGGAAGGTTTTAGTAAAAACTGTATGTCAAAGAACAAAATAACCATTAATGAGGAAAAATTATCAAAGTTCAAATGAAAGTTAGCAGATATATGGGAAGAATTAACAATGCGATGTATTAAAGAATAAGTAGATTTTTGCCTCTGTTTAGCTACATGCTTTATCATCTTCCATCTCTTCCCTGTTTTTCTGTTTCTTTTAATAGTTCAATAATGGAATGAAAACCTCAATCACATTTTATTTATTTTTAGCCTCTCCCATTCAATTAATTTATCATTCAATATTTTGTCAGAATCTTCACCAAAACCTCTTTAAAAGACACTGTACTAACCTCTTCATAACAGCATATCATTCATTCTCTCAAGTCTACCAGGTAGGTTTGATCACTAGTTCTTGACCTCAAATGAGGAAACTCAACTGTAAGTTCATAGAGAAAGGTCAGTAAAAAGCAAGACCATAAATATAGATGTATCTGCCTCTGCAAGGTTTTAACAATTATTTAATACTTTGCTAGGCAGTCTTATCAGCACATTTCTCTTCCATCAACCAGTGCTTCTCCATTGTTTTTTCCTCATTTATTTTGTTTTGAAACGATTTTTCTGCCTCTTCTTTCTCCTATCCTGCATTTAGAATACTATATGTAATTAGAATGAACTTTCTATATCATATCTGCTCAAAAATATTTTAAAATTCTCCTTCCATATTCAGTGATGATTTGTTTCAGAAGTTACCTTTAGTCAACTCCATCCTGACTCCATATCATATACCTTGAGACGCTGCTTGAATAAACTAAACGGTTTGCTTTTTTCCAAATTTGGCCTATATTATTCTTACTTCCGTTGCTTTATTCATGGTCTCTCTCTAATTTTGGCGAGATCTCATCCCCTCACTTCGTTTTTATAAGAATGCTGTCTATCCTACAGTGCTCAATTAAAATGTCATCTCATCTATGAAAAATATCAAAAATTCCCTGGAGATATATCGCTTTAATGTTTATATATGCCATGTACAGACTCATATATACCAATATTTATCATTTATTATATTCCATATTTCAATTATCATATTCAATAACTATATTTTATATTTGTATTATTATACATACCACTGATGCATATTTCTTATCACTCAAAATTCACCTTCTAAGTACTAGCATCTGTTTGTTATTTAGAATATGACTTTTCTATGGGAGATTCTGTTTTCTAGTTTTGCATTTCTAGCACCTAGCATAAGTGAACAATATATGAATAATATACAATTTGAATGTTATCTGGTACTACATTTTTATCTTTGCAAAGAAGTTCCTACTTATTCAACTCCTTGGTATCCATCCACAGCATCAAAGAAAATATCAAAATAATAATTTATACTTTAGTAATTATACATGCTTAGAACTAATTATAGTTAATATAATGGACACTATTGATAGTTACATAAAAATTAAATTACCTTTGGGCAAAAATATCAGTATTTCATTATTAAAATATACCTATTATCAGAATAATATCTCAGAATGAATAAGTCAAGTAATTTCTCTCTTGTAAGATCCTTACAAGAGGCATATCCTAGTGGCTTAGTGGTTTAAACCTGGTGCAGTTCACATACTTCTTTTGGTCCCAGTTCAAGACTCAGGGCAGGAAAAACAATCAATGATGAACAACTGAATAAACTAATTACTTTCTCCTCTTTTTACCAGCCTGACTACACACTTTCATTTCCGTCTCTACCTTTCCTTGAAAAATAAAAAAATAAAAAATATGCTTAAAAAGTATACTTTCCTAAATAAATAATAGCAAATACTTCTATGATCTTTAAAAATGAAGAATAATTTATCATTAGGATATAAAACAATGGAGAGAAAAGGAGAGGATATTTATCTATCTAATCTGCCCTTTGAAAAGACAAGGCAAAACAAAAATCCAAATTATTTATATCCTAAACCAGAGTTTATACAAGAAAGTTTTTATTAAAGAAATTGCTTAATACAAATTTTTTAAATATTAATTTGCATTTGTGATTATTGAATAGTAGATATAAAAATGGTAACATTTTTAATAAATACCTCTTTATTACATGAAGAGATATAGAAGTTATATACTGACCCGTCTAAGTCTCAGTGTTTTAAATTATTTGGTCATGATAACTTTATATATTATTATTGTGAAATCAAGTATTTATCCATAAATTTATACATATTATAAACTTAGAAGATTATTGGTCATTGCAGAATTCGACATAATAAAATCTTAACTTGAGTATACGGTCTGTGATACTTGAATAGAAAGAGTAAATATTAAAATACTAACTTACTAATAGCACCATCTAGTACACATAGAATCCTACTTGAAAAGTACCTGTAAAGTTTCCATAAACATAAGAGGAAAGATGATTTGACTTTTCATTGATTTTCAGGTACTTCAGTCATAATATCAGTTGTACTTCTTGAGCAGTGAAAACATTTACATTTGTAAATTATATTTTTTAATCAAATCAAGTATATAAGGACTGAAAGGAGTTATTTTTAGATAGGAAGCATGTAAATTATTGTTTTCCATATTATTATATGGAAAAAACACTTTAATTTTATTTTCAAAATATTATAAGGCAATTTAAAATTAATTTCTCAAACATACAGCTAAATATCAATTGTTGCTCTTTTTAATACAATGCCCACATATGTTCAAAGTAACATTTCATTCAAATTTTTATTGATTAGTCTTTTAAGCTTATCTCTATAATCAGGTGAAATGCTCATAACTCAGATATATGCGTGAGCAAAATATAAAATATGTTTAGTGAAAAGTTTCTTTTTTTCTGTGTACCTTTTTTACTGAAAAAGAAAGGTATACAGAAAAATGAAAAAATATATAATAGTATTTATAATGTATTTAATATGTTCAAAGTTCAAGGTCCTGTGCTTCTTATCTATTATTGCCTCTTAAAAGCAACACACTTAGCATATGCTGATGATTCAGGTAGTTAAGTCTGTGGTTTTGGAGGCATGGTTCATCTAAACCTGAAGGACTGAGTTTGGATAAACAACTGAACAAATAAATAAATGCTCTTCCTCCTTTCTGTTCCTGCCTGGCTGCTCCTCACTTTCATTCCTGCCTGTACATTTCCTTTAAAAAAACAAAACTAAACTAATGCAATCCTATTAAGTAAATGTGATTAATGTATAGCTTATTTTTATATTTAGATAAATTGTATATACAAAGACCAGCCTACTTAAGATGATGCAAACCTTATTAGCAAGCAGCATCATATAAAATAGTTACTTAATAAGTTGTTTACTTAATAAATAAGTTTGGGTCAGCCAACTCTGAGCTCTGGGCCAAGATTCTGTCCACTGCTTGTTTCAGCAACTAGAGTTTTGTTCAAACACATCCCTGCCTATTTATTAATATACCGACTTTGGCTGCTTTTCCAGTACTGTGACAGAGTTGAGTCAAGATATTTGCCCACAAAGTCTAAAACAGAAAAAGTTTTGCCTATTCCTGATATAAAATGTGTTATTGTGCTATGTAGACTTCTGTGTATGAAGGGACTGTCATTTTATGTCTTCAAGAATGAGATCACCACTTAGAACTTGTGACTTTTAATGATTACAGATAAACTAATAACCTTTACTAAATTCTCCTCTAGAGTGTATGATACACCCCCAAAGCTGTCCATGTCTTAATCCCCAGAATCTGTTAATATTTCTAATATGGCCAAAAAGATATTAAGATGTGATTAAGTTAAGGATCATAAAATGGGAGAGATTATCCTGAATTACTCACGTAGCCCTTAATGTACTAAGAGTCATTATTGGAAACAGAAGATCAGAGTAGATTATAGATGATCTGATGAAAAAACAGTTGGTTTGAGTGATGTTCTTTGAAGATGAAGAAGAGGACTATAAACTAAGGAATATAAACAGTCTCTAGAAACTAGAAAACCCAAGAAAACGAATTCCCTCTGGAGTCTTAAAAAGCAATCATTATTTTGACTCTCTTCCAATAAATCTAATATCAGATTTCTGTCCTCCAGAACTGTAAGAGAACAAATATGGGCGATTTTAAACGACTCAGTTAATGATAATGTCTTATAGCAGCAACAGGAAACTAAACATCCTCTGAATGAGACATGGAATCTTGAATGTGCAAGATGAATCTTCACAAGATAATTCTTAAACTTTACTGGATATGTGAAACCTCTGACTAATCTAACAGAAACAGTGAACATTCTCTTCAAAAGTTTTTGAACATGCATATGAAAGTAGACTGCCCACTCTATTTCAGAGGTTAACATACTCCCAAAATAACTCATTTAGTTTCTTTATAGAGTTTAATGGATTTCAGATGCTATGCTTATAATTGGGTTATATCTAGTGAATTTGAATAGTGCTCTGTTTCTCTATTGATCTATATTGTTGATGTTTACCTGAATCTATCAATTACTTCCAGAAGAAAAACATTGAATCATGGACTTGATTTCTATTAATTTGCTAATCATCAGGGAGCACCCAGAACTGTGCCTGGCACACAGTAGATATTTAATGCCTCTTTGGTATAAGGAAAAAAGAGTATACAGATTAATGAGTAAATAGTTATGTGATTTGGCCTTAGTTCCACTTTAAGAAAACATGGAAATTTATTAACAAGGGGATGAGTTGAGCTGCTTTGTCTATTTTCAAAGATAACTTTGATAGAAGTTGTGGAGTAGAAAAACATTAAAAGCATAGTAATAGATAACACAAAGAGGAACAGAATTGAACCGCTGGTGGTGAACTTCATGTATTATACACAGATGTTGATTTACAATGGTGCACACTATAAATATATAAGCTATGATACTATGTTTCTTCAATAGAATTTTTTAAAAAGTATCACAATGATAGGCTGTATCAGGTACAAAAATAAATATTGCAATAAATTAAAATTAAACATAAATTAGGATTTTAGTAGATGCAAATTTAGTTATTTATTCATGAGTACTAATTTTTCCCATCCTGAGAATCTCTGAAAGATCCTCAGAGTTAAGCCCTCTAGACAATGTTAATAAAAATTTTATCTGGGATCTTTTAAAAGATGAAGATTACTAGAGTTTCATAAACATATATGCCTGCAACAAGACCTCCAAATCTGTGTTTTAAATAGCTTACCAGGTGATTTTTAATGCACAGACATATTTGAGAAGCAATGCTTAATGAACATACACTTTTCCTCTCACACTTTTCTAATTACTGGCAAACAAAGAAACTGTAAAAACAACCATCATGCATTGCTACTCCTTAGAAATTTGTTTTCCAAAATTAAGATGTACCTGGGAAAACTATTACAAATACAAAGCACAATCTCTTCTTGGGAAATTTTACTCAATGTGTTTAAGTTATAGCCAATAAATAAAGAATTTTAAGAGAAACCTTAGAAATAAAGATTGGCCAGAAGCTTGGTGTTTCCTATTGTACTTAATTTTTTTTAATGGCATAGCTGGTATATGTTGCCACACTCTCATTCTGTCTAGACAATAAATAATATCAATTATTAGGCATGTCTTTAGTAAGTTTTACAACCAATATGACTTAATATTTTCAACTAAATTATAATTTCTAATTAAAATTTTAATCTTCTAAACAGCTTTTAAATGTGAACTTGTTTAATTGTTGCCTATGTCTATATTTAGATTATCTATAGACAGATATTTATATTTTTATAGAGACACACAAATGTATGTAAGTGTAGATATATACACACATGTGCCTATGAACATAAACACACAAATACATGGTTTTATTAACTCAAGATTTATTCTTTTTTTGAATTACAGTATTCAAAAGAAAAATTATTTTAACAAGTCACCAGTTTCTCACAACTTAATATGAAAATGTTTCAGCTTCTATTTGAAAAAGTGAAATTCACTATATGAAATGCAAAGCAAGCAGCACATAAATGAACATTTCTTCAATATGAATTGTCTATTAAAAAGTGCTTTGCACATTAAACTTCAATTAATAAGAGAAAGGTTCAGGCTAATTTGAAATGTTTCTCATCTTTTTTCTTTTTCCTTCTAGATCATCAACTTTTAGCAGATTGGTATTTTTTATTTCAGTGCAGTACTGTTGTATGTATAATAATATACATACAATAAATGATAGCCAGAGAGACCTAGCTCTGTCTATATTTCAGAAAAGAACATTTCTATATATAAGTATATATGTCCCCAAGAAAGGGACATTCCAAGGGGCAAAGCTAAATTCTAAAGACAGATTCCCAGGGTAAGGTTATCACATATATTCCAGTGGCAAGACATGAGAAGCCTTAATTGTCAGGGTGAAATTTATGGGTCAAAGAAGTGGTCGCTTTGTTCTGGTCACTTTACCCAACAACTATAAACTCATAATTATTGATATACTACCTAACAATTGCATTTTTATTTTCTTTTTTGTATATTGGAACTCAGTATATTCTAACCCTAGGTTAGTTGAAAGGTGTGTTTTGATATTCCTCTTATAACTATGTATAATTTATTTAATCAAATTTGATCTCAAGATCTTTTCCTGTTAGATCTTATTTTTCTTCACTAATAATTTTCATATTTTATATGCTTCTCTATATATCTGGTTTCATTTTTATGTGAATTTCTCCCAACGTATTATATCACGCAATGATATTTTGATTTCCAGTAGCGATTCCAAAGAACCTGGCTAGAAGAGAGGCTTTAAAAAACATTATTTATGGAATACGTGGATTAATTCCTGATTGCTATACTTCCATCATTTATTCAGTAGATTAGCACTGTGAGGTTTACAACTTGATCTTCTCATTATCAAATGTTTTAAAAGAGTCGTTAATTGCATGCTCTCACAAAACTAATTTCCTGATATTTTAAAGTCTCTTTTCTCTTTTTTTTCCCCTTCATTGTAATGTGCCGTCTTTGAAAGTGGCACTATTAAATATATGATGCACAAATACTGAAATCACTGGAGTACAGTGAAGGATTCTAACTAGTCATTTTAGGCTATGGAGAGTGGAGAGTTGCTAAGGTAACTTCCATGAAGATGATTTAATGAGGACAGTAAGAAAAAGAGAAAATGATTTTTATTGCCACCCAGCCAGGACTTAGCAAGTAGGGGCTGCTCTGAGTGAAGCAAGACTTCATGTCATAATCCAGAGGTTGAGTTTCCTTTTCTGCAATGCAGATTTTCCTCAGAAGGAACATTTTCCTCTTTACCATAGTGACTTGAGCTGTTACAGCAATATGTGTCTTTGCTTTATGGCTCTAGTTCTTTTCTGTCTCGGGACTTTGCTTATTCTTGAATTCTTTTGTCTTGAGCTTCTTTAGTAATTCCTGCCTTCTGGGCTTTTACAACACTCATAAATGGGTTGGGGAGAGGCCCATGTTCCAGCTTCCAAAACAGAAAATTCATGTGCCATGTATCCCTTGAGTAAGAAGTTGTGGGCAGGTTGGTTGTGTAATAATGTTGACAAACAGGAGACTGAATAAATAATTCTTCAGAATTGGACAGTAAGTATGACTATGCTAGCATTTTCTCACAAAGATAAGCACAACTAGTGAGCATGGTGCATAGTTCCTCCAGAGAATTTAATATAATATTTTTCTATATTTCTCCTATGCAAGTACACCATTAGAAAATGAATTAAAATATTTTTTTACAAAGCACGAATACAGAAGTAATATCAGCATACATATTACGTAGAGTGATAGTTAATTGAAATGGAAAGGTCGTATCTTATCTAAGATCAAATGTAATGATTAACAGTAACCATGAAATTTCTCCTCTAATAATTGAATAAAATACAGGAAATCAGACTAAGCTTCTATTTTTATATCTGGAAAATGGTGCTTAAAAATCTGAACATGTGCATTGTGGGACAGTTTCCTATATGTAGCCCTTTGAAATACATATAGAGAGTCATGAGTCTTTGGAGACTCCTTGCCAAAGAAAGGCTAAATTGTCTGTACTTAATTGCTCCAGGGATTGCAAAGGTGATTTTGTAGTTTGCCTCCAGTGACAGGTGCTATCCCTTTATTATAATTTGAACCTCTGGGTGTTAAAACATTCATGGCTTTTCTATTAGGAAATCTGCATACTCCTCCAGTCATGTTTATTCATAATCCTGTGATGAGTTGCAGACAAGCTCACAGAGAGCTTGTCTTAGGAATTTTATTCAGAAATTACTATCTGCAGTCACAAACAATAAAACACTAGATTCCTTTGTACTTATATTTTAAAAAATGAATTAGATATCTTTATGTTAGTATTTTGAAAGTAAATATGCTATAAATCATTACACCCCCACCCACACACACACACCCACATACATATGTATTAACAAGTACCACTTAGAGACTGTATATGAAAAGCAAGCATCAGACTGGTTTTAAAATGTATGCACACCAGAGGGCATCATAGCTTTTTATTCAAATCTTCTTTAGGAATTTCCTTTTAAAGTGTGTTTATTTTTTAAATTTTTCTCCTCATAATTATTTCTCATCTTTTACTTTAATATTTACAAACACATTTAAGCAACTTTATTCATTCAAGAATATTGAACAAACATGATTATAATTAAATGATAAAATTAAGCTATATTTTAATGTTTTTTTAATGGCTTAGATTCCTTTCCATTTTTAGCCTGCTCTCTTCTCCTTCCTTAAGACAATATGTACTATATTATATTTCATGTTCATTATCACAACAATGAATATTTATTTCCCTTGGCTAATCTTGATTTTTTAAAATCTCTTTTGTGGTCCAGTTATACAGGGCAAATTTTCTGCCTTCTGAAACTGTGCCTTTTGAATAACCCATTCATAAAACATGTATTAAATGTCAGAGGGAAAGGATGTAATGTCAGCCTTCCAAGTGCTCACTTTCAAGTAGGGAGAGAGTGGGAATGAATCTTATGACCATTCAGCACAGTGAGTAACTTATTCTGAAATGCTGAGATAATGCCTCAGCAGTCTCTCTGTGTGTATGTGTGTATGTGTGTTTGTGTATGTGTATATGTGTGTATATATAGTAAAACAAAAGGCTCAGAAACTTCTGAAACCAAGAAATTTCATTAGCAGTAGTCTTTCCTTTCTTTCTTTCTTTAGTGTTTTCACAGCAGAATGTAAATGTAGCTTTTAAACACTGACACTTCCGGGTGATTACACCTTCATCACAAAATGAAATATTTATGGCAGCAACAAAAAGACATAAGGGATTGGGTGAATGGAAACACAGCAGTGGTATAAGAGTAACATATTCTTAGGAGAAAATACAAGTAGCCCAATAAGTTATGATAAGCCTTTTTCAAGGAGAAGATAAATCCAGTTAAAAAATACATCTCAATAACAATTCACCTTGGAAACCATTCCCAATTATCTTTAACTAAAAGGAATCTTTCCTTTTACAGACTATTGTGTTTATTTTATAATCGTATTCTTATACTCTCATTTTTTTCTAGTAAATGATGATCTCCATGAGATTGCTGATTTAGGAATACATCTCCCACAGTATTTAGGTCAGTGCACTAAATAGAATAGAAACTCAATAAATACGCATGGTGTTTAAATTGAAATTATCTATAGAAATGAATATGAGAATTAAATATACTTCCTTTTTAAAATGATGTTTGAAAACAACAGAAACTACAGGTAATTCTAATTTCAGTTTTGTTGCTAATTAGTTCTGCTAACGTAAGTAATTTAACATTTATGTGCCTTCACTTTACCTGTTAGATGGTGTATTTGAAATTTTTAATAACATATTTGATCATTTAATTTGTGCCAGACACTGGGAAAAGGCATTATCCATTTTCCATTATCTATTATCTATAAACACATTATCCATTTAATCTTCTAATAAGAGTTATTATGAGATAGTGTGGTGATTATCAGCATTTATTCCAGGAGCTTGAATCAAAGTGTCAAGTAATTTACCAGACACCATACCAAGATTATCTGACAGGGACACCACCAAGATTTTAAATCAGTTCTTATTTAAAAGATTACTTTCTAATATCCTTCCACCTTGAAAATGTATAATGATATACATATATGTATATATATATACACATATATATGTTTTATTTATATGTGTATATGTATCTCACTTTAAATAAATAAATTTCCCTGCCATATATGTCTCGCTTAACTTCTGGGTATGTTTGGATGTATTTGGAAACAGAGATAATGATTTGTTCCTTACAACCTCATCTACTTGAAGTTTAAATTTAAAAAGATTAGAATTAAAGCAAAACACTTTAATCATTTAGACTATGAAAGCTGAGTGGAATAAGTATTCACTGATAATTTCCATACTAGACTAGAAAGTATTTTAAAGATTCTTTTCTGTTGCCTTCAGGCTGAGAACAAGAGGGTATTTCCTTGCTGATTTATTTTGCATGGTGTAAGTCATTGTCCTTCACAAAGTGGGAAAAAAAGATGTATAAAAAAAAAACCATGAACACTATTCAAATTCATTGCCTCTTCCAGGTGTGGGTAATTGAGTTGCTTCAAGATCAATATGAAACTGCCTAGGATACAGAAAGTCAATAGCTACTTCCAAAGTCAGGTCTGTCTAGTTTAGGTATCTATAAAAACAAAACCTCCAGCTGCTACTTCAGAGCTAATCTAAATCTGCATAACAAAACATGGAGGTAAATTCCATAAAGCAAGAGCTTCCTATATATCTTACTTTGATACCAAGAAGTTTAAGGAGACTGCTGCTGAGCAAATATTTTTGATGTTTTCCAGACCCTGAAGTGATATTGAACGTCACATATTTGTTTTCCATAATTACATCTAAAATCTGATTTAAAAAAAAATAGTCTCTGTCCAAGTTTATCATGTTTAGGCATCTAAAATTACTTTTGAAGATTTCTTTTGAAGAAAATGTAGGACAATGGCTCTAAGTTGTATCATGAAAATAATTTACTTTTTCTTCCTATCATTAAAGAAAAAAAGTTGCGATGGAATGTGGTCTAAAATAAAAATATATAAAAACTAATTTTGGGAAAATCTGGTGTTCCAGAGAAAGAGTTTCTAAGTTTGTTAATGAAAAAGAACTCCACTTTAGAATCAGTCATTGGAATTTCCAATATTAACTTTTATCAAAACCACCTTTCCTTGCGGATCTTTTGTGAAATAACACATTGTCCTCTGAGTGGAGTAATGATAAAAAGAACTGCTTCCTTCATAAAGATATGGGTCCTATGTCCACAGGACCAATCTTATTGGTCTGGTTAAGTCTTTACAAAAAGTCAAGAAATCAAAAGCAATAACCACACAGAACATTGTGTAATTACCACTCAAATGACCTTCTCTAACTCTTCAACCTCATTTATATGTTATTGGCAAAATATTATTGTGTATTTAAGAAAGAGGTTCTAAAAATCACAAGAGTGCTTAAGTATGATTGACTCATTTTCCATTGCTTGTGATTTAAAATAATTATTAACAGAGGAACTGCCATCTCATCCAGGCAAATTCTCCTTAGAATTGTGCAGTTTGCACTTCTATCAGGATTGCTGTATACTTCATTGTAGGTGATATGTGTATGGAGTGCAAGATGGAGCAAAAAGAAGATTCCTCACAAGAGCCCACACAAGAAATTTATTTATAGTTACTATTACCTTGTTCATTTTATTACACAATGAAAGTCAATTAACTCTTAACAAAAGGATCTATGAACAATATTTCCTGAATCCGAGGGTTTTTTGATTTTTGTTTTTTGTTTTTATTTGGTGACATAGAGAGTAGTGCAAAAAGAAAACAAAAAGAAGCACAATTTCATTCATTTTTTTCTTTTTTTTTTTTAAATCACGTCTATCTCCAGTCTCCAGATTCAAAGCACATATTTCCTAGACCATGGTTCGTTCACATGAGATTGACTGGTTTGTTATTTCAAGTGCCACATCTTATTTCTAAGTAAATAGTGAGTTAAAGAACCTTATACTTAAAAACACTTCACTATCCCTACTAGTGTTTCTTAGGAATAACAAGTTAGGGTGGAGAGAAAGTCAGCTTTGGTGACAGGCTTTATATTGAATCTTGGCTTAAGCACACACCTGCTCATGATATTGGCAAAAGAGACACGCCTGAGATTTAGTTTCCTCATCTATGAAATTAGAAAACTAACAACCTTACAGGGTTGTTGTGAGGCATGAAAATGATAACATACACTAAATGCTTGGCTCAGTGTCTAGAAAAAAACAAATGATGAATAACCATTTTCAAATTATATGATTAAAGGAAAACATCAAAAACAGTATTTTAGAATCTCTGATGATTTACCTCACTTCCATTCTTTAGTTGGTGATTATAAGTGATTTTCTCGTGTGTGTATATTCAATATTTTTGTAAAAAATCAGATTTTTTTTTACATTTGTAAGTTTTAGCATTTTAAAACTATAGAGAACCTATTCATAAGTTTACAGGAAACTTTTTTGTCATACCTTTATACTGAAGATAGAGAAACCACATCAAAATACTGAGAAATCGTCAAGCTTCAGGGTGCTAAATGCAAAGAATATATATATATATTTTTTTTTTTTTTTCCATTGGAGGGAATGAAGTCAAGTGGCTGACTTTTGTTACCATATGTATATGTGCTACTTGAATTCAAACTAAATTCTGAAAGGTAACTTTAGTATTGTACTGAAATTTTGTAATAAAATTTGTCTCGAGCTTTACTTATAACAAAAAAGTACTTTTAAAGAAACTTCGTGATGCAAGTTTTCTAAGAACTACATTTTTTCATGATAATCATGAAGACATTTTAATGAAGTGTTTTAAAGCACCAGAGTATTTCAGAAGTATAATAAGAATAACATTATCTTTTATAACTTTCCTAATGCCATTTACCTGGCAAGTAAGCTGTCGTAAGTACAGGCTTGTTTCAGGAATGTTTTTCTACTACAGCTACTACTGAATTGGTAGAAGTTTATGTCCACATGTTATACAACAAACTCGCTTAGTACCAAATAGAATTTTATCTACATATCTCTATCTATAGATTCAACTATACCCATATCTATATATTTATATCATCTATGTCACTAGATCATTCATCTCTCATCTATATCTATCGATATCTACATACTTGATAATATAACATGGATAATATATGAAATAGCACCATTGGTACATAACTACTACACAGATCTAGTTTTGCCTTGCTCTTCAGAACAACTTCAGCTTCAACAAACCCTACTTCTATCTATTAGAACTTCTATTTGAGATATACAGTGTTTTGGGGGTTTTCTTGCTGCACATTCATCATCTCCTCTACTTTGAGATATTTCAAGTAAATATATAACTTGCCCGCAAAAGAATATTTCTAAAACATATTTTATTTCAGTGAGATGCAGTCACCAAAGACTTTTATTTTGCCATAATAAAAATTACTAAAACATGCTATTAAATAAATTCAGCTTATTATAGTAACATATAGTTGGGTTTGTATTTATTTTTGAAAATAAATGTTTTGAGTAAAATTATAATTTTGCAAACATTTTCTAATTTAATTTTAATTATTCAGTTTATGGTATGCTCCGCGGATTCAGTTTGGTCAGCTGTCTTCAGCTGGTGCAGTCCACATACATTTCAAGGAGCCAGGCTTGTGTTCCAGGGAGCGGGAGTGGGGCAGTGAATAGAGGGGAACAACCAAGAACAACTGAAATAAGATGAGCAACTGAAATAAAATAAAGTGCTTTCTCTCTCTTTCTGTCTGCTTGTCTTCATTCCAGCCTGCACCTTCCTTTTAAAAAAAAAAATTCAATTTAAAATTTTATTAATTAAAATTTTAAGCTACTAATTTTAAAAAGTATCCAAAATCTACAAGGTAGCCTATTTTCCTGAATATTATTCTTTATTTCCACTTTGCTTTTTTTCAACAACACAGAATACCCTGGAGTCTAAATTATCTTAATTAGATACAATTAAAATAGATTGCTTTATCTGGTAATTAACAAACCAGGGATTTGGCAATATGACAATAAGCATCATGTCTCTTCTCTGAGAATTTGTAATACTTTTTACATTATTTATCTAAATCTCATTTGTTATGGTTTTCTTTGAAATTCTCTTGTACCTCTTTTCTGATTCTATCCATATTTCAACAAAAATGCATAGTCAATGAAAATAATTTATGCAATGTAAATTTTTCTTTATCCCCCAAATTAAAGTTGGCATTGCATCAAATTATCTGCTTTGGAAGATGCTCTGAGAAAGCACAAAATGCAGGTGTAGTGCAGATATCCTGCATTCAAATATTGTTAGAACGTTAACCATATCCAATGATTTAGATATTACGATTTAGATAAGTGATCTGTAAGAAACCTACGATAAGACTCCAGTTTAGGACTTATAATTAAGTCTTATAATTAAAATATTTTTTAAGTTAAACCTTTCCTCCTCTTTCATTCCATGACAAAAATGTATGTCATTGCCTGACAAAGGTCACTTAGGACCCAGGTCGCCTGCAACAGAGAACTGCAGTGCCCACTGTAAAGAATAGTTTCAGCTTCAGCTTCATATGCTAAGAATCTTCCACCTCATAACTTTCTCACCTCTCTCCATCTGTGGTTCTTCAAGAACTTTCTCTGATTTATTTCATTTATGCTGAAAAACAGTTGAACATTTTTAAAGCATATGATGAAATTCTTGTCTTGAAACCATTTATTGACTTTTTAGTGAAATAATGCTTACATTGCAGCCCTTGGGGAATAGTCTAGTCTTGCTGATCTTGTTGCCATCTCTTTCTCATCACCTGAATCATTTCTCTATTCTTTCCACAAAATTTATCTTCTTAAGCATACCTTTCTCTCTGTCATTCCTCTCTTCAAAAACCTTCAGTTACTATGACATGCCTAGAGCTGTTATTCTCAGGAGCGTTACAGGCTGCGTAAATTAATGTAGACACCACATACTGACAGTTCACTAAATAAATGTCGTGTACATATAGATACTGCTATTTTCTAAAAGTGTGCTGCCATTAAATATTAATTTTAAATCCTACTTAACCTTTAAGCTTTATCAATATGCACTTTTCTTAATAACCCACACTAATATTTATGAGCTTGTATTTTTCCAGTTAGCTTTACATAGGTTAATTTCACTTACTCTTAGTACACACACACTTGCATACACAAGCACACACCCATTCAAACACATGTACACATGGGCATGCAACAAAATACAAGAATGAGACACAAATAATTGTAATTTTCAGTGTGCAGCTGAGAAGATAAAGCTAAAGAAGATAAAGCTAAAGAAGTTAAACAAATTATGCAGAAACATACATCTTGCAAATAAATAAGAATTGAGATTTGAGCCCAGAAATTTCACTTCAACTATGATCACTTTTAACCACACAACCTGCTAGTACAACTACTATTTTCTAGGGGTCTGTTTTGTGCAGCTTTCAGTTTACCAATAACCAATATTGAGGTTGGAGTCTTCCATGTGATTATTATAACTGCAGAATGACTTTCAGCAATAACCCTGAAAACTTAAAAAAAAATGTTTATTGCTTTATTACTTACAAGATTTGGAAGTTGTGTATGATACCTAGGTCACAGTGAGGTCATGGTGGGGAGGTAGTGGAGACTATGGGTCTCTCTTCATTGATGAATAAAATCACCACAATAGCCTGATTTAGATCCTAAGTGATTCACTATAGTTTTATTTTTTTGAAACAAAAAAGTTTAATGAAAATGTATTTTTTCTGTATAATAAATTGGTGTATATGAAAACACAGCAGAGATACACTTCCAAAGCCCATTCACTCAAAATGTGGGTAATTATTGGCACAAAGGAATTTGGTAGTAGGCATGTAAAGAAGGAAAAATATTTTGCCTACAAGCTACCACTTAAGACTAATTGAAAATTTGATAATAAGTCAATAATTTTCCCTGCTCTGCTTGTATTATTGGCAAAGGTTGGGTATGATAAAATTCAAGAAATTGGTAGTTTGCAATACATATTTTATAAAGTATACTCTTCAGTATATATCCCTGGTGGGTGGAGTTAGTGGTTACAGCATTTTATATAACAATATAAACAATAAATTATAAAGTACGGCTTTATATAAAAGTTTAAAACATTGATTAGTAGGTTTTATGAAAAGCTCACAACTGCTCTTTTCAAAAATTATGTGCAAAAACACACATGTACAAACACACCCATTCATATATTTGAGATATATTTGTGTTCTAGGCATATCAAATCCGGCAGTTCACATCAGTTGTACTTCCTAATGATTTCTTTAGGGAACAAAAATAAAGGAGTTTAAAAAAAGTGCCAAAATATTGTACTGAAGGATGGTGAATCATTTGAATTTAAAAATGTGTTCATTCTTATACTTAAAATTAGTGAAAAATAATGTGTGACAAAGGTAGAAAGGTAAGTGGTAGATTAGTTGGCTTGATTTTATACTGATCATCTTACCAATTTAAAAAATCATAGGTTGGGACGAGACTGGAGACTACTACACAGCTGTTTTTGGTATATTCTACATCTCAGGAACAATGCAATTGCATTTCAAGTATACCCAGGTACTACTTACATGCTTCCATTTTTAGAGAAATCATTAGAATCTTTAAATAGTAAAAATGGATATGTGAACAATTTGAAAAATTAGCATCAATCATTAGCTGTATGATATTTTTATAAAGTTATGGAAATTGTATACCTCAGGCATCTTATAAATGAAATTAGAATTATGATCTATCCTGAAGAATTGTTAATATGAATTAACATAAGTAAATACTTAAGACAAAGCTTAACTACTCTGAGGAATATTGATATGATTTTATTTCATATGTGTACCAAAAGTAGTTTAATATTAAGGCCTGTACCTATATTTCATGCATGTAATTTTTTAAAAACCTACCTAAAAAAGCAGTGATACTTTACAGTGTTGACTTTGATAAATCAATTTGATACTTTCTTTATAAATTTTGCTTATTGATTGCCAATATTTTCCTAAAGTGCTGCTAAATCACTCTTAAAATTCGACAGAAAAATGTATTTCCATTTCGAAATAAAATTATTAAATTTGAATTGGATGATTAAGATACAATATTTTTCCACTAAAACTAGTGTAGATTTTTTGATACAACATATGTGATTGCAAGTATAAATGTCATTAAATGTGTGAGAAAAATAATGACATTTCAAAAATATTTACTAATAAAAGTGAAAAGAGTACATGCTTAATTTCCTAAAATCAAGTTTCAGAGCTGTGAATTCAATATCGCCTGTATTTTTGCAATTTCATTTGTCTTGGTGCCTGAAGTCTTTTGATTTTAGTGATGGAAATCAAACTCTATTGGACATGACAACCAACTTGATAAGAGTGTAAATCAACCAGAAAACGAAAAAAAAAAATAAAGAAAGAAGCTTGACATTTTTGTTACTTAATTAAGTGATCTATAGTTTTGGGGGATTATTTTTTTGCTTCAAAGCTATTTCTACCAACCCATATTAACTGAATGTATTTGAGTAAACCTATAATATTTTTTTCTTCAGCAAACACACAAATGTCATTGAAGCCTTTTCCTTTGTTGTTTCAATGTTTGCTGGGTACTGAATGCTCATACTGAAACCTTTTAATGTTTAAATAAAAGTAGATGTAGTAAATGGTCACTCCTATTTTCTGATTAATAGCAGGGTTTTGAATGAGTGGGAATATGCCACCCACATGCTATTGTCTTTGACCTACAGCCTAATCACTCAAGTGTATTGTTTTCCTGATTGATTTGTCATTTGGTGGCAGCTGAACTACGTGTTTGAAGATCTTTTGTATAGATTTAATCAGGAGATGGAAATCACGTCTTTGATTGACACTAATAATTTATAATCATTTACTATGAAGCAAGAACAGCTGCATCTCTTTAAGTTTCTGAAAAGAAAAGCCCTTTACATTTCTTTTACCTTTTCAATCTAGACCAATTTAGGTAGTCATGAAGGGAGAACTGTCATTTTTGAATAATGTATTTTGCATTATAATTTTTTAAAGTAGAGCGAAAACCATTTATCTGTTTGTGCCTAAATAAACATTAAATGATTTTATTAAATATTTAAATTATAATCCAGAAAGATGACGTATGACATGCATATTGTTAATGAATGCCTGCCTCGATAGCACAAATGGAATACAATTGTAAATTATTCTAAAAGTAAAAGTTTTTTTCTTAAATTTGCTATCTCTTAATAAGATACAGGGAAAATGTAGACATTCTATCTTGAAACTATCAAAAGCTAATGCATGAGAACCTTAGAACATGAAACCATGTAAATAAGATATTCTACTAGTTGCTTTGCCATTTTCAGATTTTTCTTTGGTTGTTAGCAGTTCGTCTCTCTTCATTCTCATTTAATTACAGACTTTTATTTTCAAATAATGAGGCAAATCTATTTTGATAGTAAACCTGGGCCTCATGTGTATCTGTAATACAGAGAGCTGTGCATGCCTCTATACAATACATATATTTTTATATCAGTTATAGATTTGCAGCCACTTGTCTTTAAACTTATCAAAAACAAAGAAAGATGTTGTGTAAATAGCTTTGCCAGGCCTTCCAACCTAAGAATTGCTTAAGAAACATAATAGCTTGTGAGTGTATTTTCTTCTGAGCTGACTTCAGATTAAATATTGTTTCCCAAATAAATTGATCTCATCCTATCTCAATCACCTGAATCTTCCCACTGTAAAGACCTTTTCCCTCTCTAAATTCCTGTATGTTTCTCAGATATGTAATGTAAATCTGTTAGCAGATTTCTTTAGGAACATCTAATGTTTGTTCCTTAGTAGTGGAGTCCATAGCTGACCTATTTTTGTCTATTTGACATAAATAACAAAAAACTCTGAGCATTGCAGGTAGGAAATTTTGTTTAAAAAATGTTATCAATAAATCAGCAATTACATGAAGGCAGTGATCCTTCAATTTTTCTCCAAAGTTATGAAATATCAAAATGGCTGAAATAGTAGAAAATGAATGAAGAAAATATTATCTGAATGGATTATTTACTTATCAGATTTTATAAATTATTTACCTAAATATTATTTAGAAGGGAGAATTATGAAAACATAATTTTTTTTCAGATTTGTTTTTTGCTTGTTTTGATACATCAGTGGACATATTCCCTGAGTGAATTCTCCCATTTAACAAATTCAAGTCTGTATTGTTTCTTTAGTTTTTGTATTAAAGTTTATCTGCTAAACAATTGTGAGGTATGGAGAAGTTAAGGGAAGTAATATTCACACAAATTATTGAACTACCTATACTTTTCATAAGAAAAAAATATGAAAAAGGTAAGAAAGATATGGCTTACAGGAATCCATATATTCTAATTGTAAATTTTACATCAATTGTAAAATTTTACATTTTACATTTAAAGATATATGAGATAATCACGATTTCATCATTTTTTTCTGTGCCCTATGTATGTCTGCCTATCTATATTTTTCATCTATATATGCTTTACTCTTTAAATATAACATTTTACTTAAGAGGAAAGGAAAGTCTGAGTTCATGTTTAACTCACCAATTCTCCTCAACAAATGTTTGTGCTTATGAAAATTACACTGAGGTCTCCAGGCATCTTTTCCATGGGGATTTGGGATGCCGTTCTTAAGCTTTTTTGTGGAAAATCAATAGACTTTTCAGTTACATGCCCAAATTCAAAATAATCTTCATTTCACACAAAGAATGCTAGTGGATGTTCTGTTGGTCCTGTGAAGATAAAATGTCAGAACAGAAAGGTATACCAAAACAGCTCATGAAAATACAGCAGTGGAGGTTAGTTGTATATATTATTCTATCAATTTTAAGAAAACATTCCATTATAAAAAATAATACAGAGACTGCTTTTACCCACATTTCCCTAGTGGTACCATCTTGTAGATAGTGATTTTATTTCAATCTTAATACAGAATAATGTCAATACCACAAAGATTACTCCTCTTTTGGTTTCTTATACATACCATAATCTTTAGCAACCTCTAAATTGTTCTCCGTTTTAAAATTTTTGTCATCTTGATATAGATACATAAATGGAATTACATAAATACACTTTTGGGATTGACTTTTCCCACTCCACATAATTCCCTGGAGATTCATCGAAGTTTTTGTGACATATATCACAGTTTATTCAATTTTTATTGCTAAATATGATGTACCACAGTTTGTAAACCATTTACCCATCAAGAGGCATCTACTTTGTATCAGTTATCAGTTATTGGTTATTATAAAAGTATGTCATTTCTCTTCTTCCTATGTGTTACTAGACTGTTTTGAGGAATTTTGTTTGGATCATTGCATAGTTTCTTTAGGGGCTGTTTACTCTTTGCAATGCAACATACATAAGCTATTTATCACAGCAATTATCATCATTCTATCTCATAGCATGGACTGTAAACATCTTATTTCTATTTATGTAAAACACCCCCACTATTGAGTATACATATCTTGAGTAGTGGATGGTGCTATAATTTTTAATCAACATATAATATTCAAAAACTAAATGAATAATGGGGTGGTCTATCATTCTTATTCATATTTCTACTCTTTTGATTGTTCGTTCTTATCTAATGCATCAACATTCTTTTATTACTTTCTTTCTTTTTAAAGTTATTCTTTAAGTTATTTGAGTTATTCTTTAAGGGTAGATAGAATAGTGATTTTTTAAAGTTATTTATTTATTTTTTAGTTTTTCTTTGTCTGAGAAGTTATTATTTGTCCTTTATTCCTGAAGGATAGTTTCATCAGTTATAGAATCCTTGACTGATAGTTCTCCTCCAGCACTGAAAACTATTTGATGTCACTTTCTTCTGATTTTAGATGAGAAATAGGCAGTCACTAAATTAATGTTCCCCTAGAAGTAGTGTCTTTTTTCTAAGGCTGCTTTTAAGATTAGCTGCCTTTGTTTTCAAAAGTGTGGTTATGATATTTCTTATTATGTATTTATTGGGTTGATTTTGCTTCCAAATGGATCCACCTGTTGCATAAGGGGTTTATATCTTTCACCAAGTTCACTTTTCATCTCTTCTTTTCTTTGGATACTGTTTATGCCTATTGTTTTTCTTCTTTCCTTTTAGGACTATGCTTGGTACACATTTGAAATATTGTTAATTGATCTATAGAAACTTGGAGCTCTTTATTTTCTTTTTTCAGTCTATCTTTTTCTCTGTTGTTCAGATTGGGTAAATTTTCTTAATTGATCCTATTTTTTATCTTTTTGACTCTGCTCTTAAACTCATATCACATTTGAATTTTTCTGTTGTATTTTTGTCTCTATAATTGCAATATAATTATTTATAAAATTTATATTTCTTTGCTAAGAAGTTCATTTTTGACAAGAGAACTTGTAATTGCTGAAATATTTTCAGATGACGGCTTTAAAAATCTTATATGAAAATTTCATTTTATAATTTATTTCATGGTGTACTTCAGTTGATTTCTCATTCATCTTTATATTATTGTCTCTTCTTATGCAAATTGTGATTTTCTAGTTACCAATCTGATAGTTAATTTTCAATTTTGTCCTGTATATTTTGGTTATTATGTCCAGAGACTCTGAGACCTTCTTAAATTTTATTTTTATTGATTTTAAAGGGCTGCCAACCTGTTTATCATGTAGATCTGGACTACTTTTGTAGACTGTTGTTTTTTGACAACTCAGTTTTCAAAATTTTTCAGTTCTATTTTGATTGCATGTTTCATCTTGTGTATCTGGAGCTCCTACCACTTCCTGTAGTAGAGAGGGCAAAAGCAGAGGGGCCTCTGTTTCCCAGGCTATTTCAGCATGGGTGATTATGCTACAGCAAGTGACCCTGATTTAGGAAACAATTTTTCATTTCCTTGCTGGGCCTGCCACCCCTACTCAAGTAGCAAGGGGATCCCATAAATAATCTTTAAAGATCCCCCGAGATGGAGAGTTTCTTCTATAACCTCGAGAAGAGATGGGTTTTTAGCCTAGAATGTAATACTTTATGTTTTACATATTTTTTCATACCACTTATATTCCTTGTTTACATCCTATTCATTAGGCAATATGTCAGGGTTTCATACACCATATCATTTGATGTTTAAGGAACCATGTGTTGGTATTGTTTCTAAATTTGTTGTGAAAAGGAAAGTACACATGTTAACTGGAGTTCAAAGTGAGATGAGAAGATATGTTTTGGGAAGTTTATTTTATGTGCATAAAAACTGATATAAATGTATAGGCTTTTTTTTTTTTTTTTTTTGGTGAATGAGGAGAAAATGCTTTCAAAGTTCCCTCCCACCAACATGAGAGAAGATGGAAGAGAATTTTGACTAAAAAGTTCTCTGGAGTCCATGGGAAACTAAGAGAAAGAGGCATTCTTGGCATCAGAGATAACTAAAGAAAAATGAAGAATGATTGTTATATGTTTAAACATTTAAGTCTTTGCATGTTTTCCTAGTCACTTTAAGCTTGTAATGCCAATAGACCACATAGCAATGAATCTGGGATTCTGCTACTACAGCCTTGGGAAATACATTTCTAATTATTGATCCTGAAATATTCATAACTTAAAATATTTTCACCAAAAGTATTTTGTGTGTATTTTTCTATCAATTATGCAATCTATTCCCAATCTAGTCATTTCACCTCTCTCCTATGGGACACATTTAAACAGCAATTCTTTCTTGTAAACCCATGTATTTAGATTGATCACATAACATTCTTTTACCTAGGAAATCACCTGTGTTCCTTTCTTAAAAACTAGTTGGTATTGTGCTTGCTTTAGTTTCCCATTCTATTTGTGTGCCTTAGTATTACTTTCTGGGTAAAATTTTTTTTAAATGTCAATTTAATTTCTTTTAGGGTGATATGAATGTAAAATATTACTGCAATATTATTTTCTTATACTGTGTTTGCCTTTATTGGGCTATAGGTCATATTCGCCGACCTATTAAAGTCTAAGTCAGTGGTATATTTTGATAGACAGTTTTAGATTCTGTTTCATATTTAGCATTTGCAATAGAATCGTGATAGACAATATTCTAAAATGGCCACCAAAATTTCCTGTACCTTGTGGACTGGTATACTAGTCCTGCTTGTGACTGAATATGATGTTTTTTTCTCATGTTTAGGTTATATGACCTGACTGACTTTAAGAAGGGGAGATTATCTGGGTGTTCCAAACATAATCAAATCAGCCCCTTAAGAGCAGAAATATTTCTCCTTTTTGTTGCAGAAGTCAGAGAGTTTGAAAAAATTATCTGTGAGAGAGGTTCTCCTTTACTGAAATGAAGGGGCATTGTGACAAAGACCTGACCTAGGGTAATAAAACTCAAAGCAATCCCAGGCCCACAGCTAGCAAGATAACAGGAGTGTCAGACCTACAACTACAAGGAAATAAATTCTGCCTACAACTTTTCTTAGTCTAGCTTTCAGCACTACTGGTCAATGCCAGAAACTAAGAATAATTAACCTACTGAGGTAGTCCTGTTAAAACAAGTTGCATTCTTTCCCACAAAAAATCAGCTTGCCTACAGTGTATTATGAAAACAAGGTGGAAAGGAAGCTGTCAACAAATTCTATTTTTTAAAGTCATTTTCCTTGAATTAGCTAAAATTTATTTCCCACTGTGGAAGAATGTCTCTAAAATAACCACCCATTTTCCTGTCTTCTGGTATTCATTCCTGTTTTAATTGTATAGAGAACTGGCTGAACTTATTAGCTAGTTTTCGTTTGTTTGTTTTTGAGGAATACAGTAGAAATACTGAGATTTAACTTCTGAGAACATCTAAAACAACAGTGACTTCAATATTGCATGAATTTCCCTGCTCTCTCCTCTCATTAAAGTTGGGAGAATTGTTATAAATGTCCCTATGCAGAGTGCCATATGGATAGTGAGACCACAGTATTATAGCCCAGAAGGCACTAAAGCCTAACCACAATTACCTGAGTAAGCTTGGTAATGGAGCCCTCAGAACAGCAGTCAAATCTTCAGATGACATAATTCATGGTCAATAGTTTAATTACAATTTGATGAGGGATTAAGTCAGAGAAACAAAGCTAAACTGTGACTTAATTGTTGAGTCACATAAACAGAGATAAGAAAAGTTTGCTATAAACCACTAAATTGTGGGGTGATTTCTTATACAGCAATGAATAACCAATATGACCAAAGTCATCATATCTGGAAAATGACTCTTGCTCACTTCATGTAACTTCTTTCCATTTTTCTTTTTCTGTCACTAACAATAGTTAGAATACAAGAATACTGCAGTTATCATTTTTTCAGTAAAAATTTCATATTCTTGTTTTTTTAACTTCTTCCAGGTTTTTATAGTAGTTATTGTAAATTTAGTTTTTATCTTAACTACTGTACTTTTGCCTGATATAGATTTTACTCTATCTTAAAAATACTGAATATAAAATATATTGATTTTGGTGTGTTCTGTTGGTTTAGTGGTTAAATTCATTGCCTCCAGTGATCTTAGTCCATATACATCTCAAGGACCTTTGTTCATGACCCAGTGCTGGAGAAAACAACCAGATGAATAACTAAATAAAATAACTAAATGCATCTTATGCCTCTCTCTTCCCACCTGCCTACTGGCCTTTATTCATGCCTGCACCTTTCCTTTGGGAAAAATAATTATACGTACTGGCTTAAAGTAGATAGTGGATATTTTCTCTTAATAGTTTGGGATTTAGTATCTTTGTTTTTCAGGTCTGCTGAAATTCACAGAGATTCTGAGTGTCTCAGTTTCTTCTCATTGTTGTATAACCCAACAATCTCCTAACATGTGGACACTGTCTTCTATATCCACATCCATGTGCAACTAAAGAAAACAAACAAGCAGAAACAAAAAGAAAGAAGAGCACCTATATGTGCATTTTAAATTCAAAAGTGTAATGTACCAATTCAGTTTTTATTTTCTGATACAGGGAAGCTGTAAAATAATTCTGGATCATGGATAGGTCTATGCCAAGCATTCATGTATTATTATGGAAAACTGGGAAAATAAATACTAAAGAACAATGAATAGTCTGCCAAGGAATATATAGTGCTTGCTATTTTCTATAGTCTTTTTGCTGGATATAGTCTTAGAAGAACAGTTAAAAATTAAGGAAAAGATAAGCTATCTCATTTAAGATGTGAGAATTATTTTCCTTCAGTTATTATTTGCACATCAGTGGTATTCTGCTATTCAAATAACAATAAAACTTCTTAGATATGTTAACAATTACTGCATAAATTCCTTCCTTTTGACCCACATCTGTAATTCTCCTAGGTCATCATAAAAGCCTTATCACAGCATCTGGAAATGACTGTATTAAACCCTGGTTTAGAGAAATCCATGGTAGCTCTCTCTCCACTCCCAAGCTGATTCACCTTCCATCAAGTATATGAGCTCATTTCTTTACCTGGATACCTACTGAGAAATATCTGGTCTTCTCATAAGTCACAGAATTATGATTATCAATTGCTGAAAAACAATTTCCAAGATTAGAGGCTTAAAAAAAAATTCAGCATTATCTTTCATATTTCTGTGAATTGACTGAATTAAACTCAGCACTTCTTTTGTTGGCCTAGGTAGTGTTTGTTATCAGATGGGGGTTAAAGTTATAATCATCTGCATACTCAACATGGCTGAGTAGATAAGCTAACTTACATACTAATACGTTTACACATCATGTTCCTTACTTGGTATGGTATGTAGAAAAGTGTTCCCACCAAATAAAAAATTCATATCATCATTGTCCTAGAGGCATGTGACTATATTATAAAAAGTGCTCTGCATATGTGGTTAGCTTAAGGATCTTAATATGAAAACGAATATACTAAAATTTTTGAGTGGACCTGCTATCATTACAGAAGGTCTTAAAAGAGGGAACCAAAAAGTCAGGCAGAGAAAAGGATGTGACAAGGAAGAAAAGAGGAAAGATGGAAGATGCCCCTTTCAGGAAGTTGCAAGAATCAAGAAATCTTAGACACTAAAAAAGTCAAAGAAACAGATTCTCTTAGAGACTTGAGAGGAACAAGTCTCACCAATATCTCGAATTTAGCTGCCTTTGTTGATTTTTTACTTTTGATCTTCCAAATAATAAGATAATAAATTGTATTGTCTCAAGACACTTATTTTGTGGTAATTTGTTAATATTAGCAATAAAAAATTAATTCCTATATGATGGCTGGAATATTGAGGTTGGGCCAAACCAAATGACAATATCTATCATGGGATACTGGATTTATGTCAATTGTTCTTCTTACCTGGTTGTTGACTACTCCCAGAACATGTGTTCTGAGAGACAGGAAATAGAAGATTCTCTTATTTTTAAGTACTTGAATTGGAACTGAATGAGTGTCGCTAGGATATCTGCTATTATTTAAGCAGCCACAGGTCTGGACCAGACTCATTTCTTTGTGGGGAGAGCTGCCATTCATGCTTGTCCATCTTTAGCCTACCCTCAAAACTTGTTTATTTTTATTTTTCACAATTTCAAGATAGATTCATTGTTTCCTAAAATTCTCCACATTTAAACCAAAGGAGCAAGTTATCTGTCTTTTCTTTTTTTCCAAATCTAACATACAAAATGATACTTGTGGTTTCTCATCTAGTTGTAGATAGGTGGGAGCTGATATTAAAGATTCTCTGAGCTGAATTTGACAAAATATGATCTTTGCTTACATGACTAAATCTTACATTGGTTGCGTGAGATATCTTGTATCTAATTCCTTACCCCTCTTCCCCTTTCCTTAAGTTCTTACAACTATTGCTATCTTTTCTTGCTTCACTTATTCTTTCCCTGTGATCTACGTGGTTAAATTAAGCTTCCTAACATGGTGGTCTCAGGGCATTCACATTTTTACATCAAAGCTTGTTTTCCCCAATGTATATGCTAAGACAGAAGAATCAAATACTGTCAGCCTCCATAATAAACTGATATACTGTCAATTCTACCATATTCTACTGGTTAAGCAATCACAAGTACTTGAATTCACATTCAAACAAAAGGAGAAAAAAATGCCCCTTCTTGATGGAGAGCGACTGAGTTTGTACTAGATTCTATGCACTTGAAATGTGTCCCTCTTTTCTAAGAAACTTCCATAGATGGAAAAGGATTAAAACGTGCTCTTTTACTATTAGCATTTTCTTTGAATGCCTTTCTCCTCTATGTCATTTATGAATTATTCAAGGTCAAAATAGATATTGTGACTAGGGATTCAATCAAATGTATTACTGTAATTGGTGAATTGTCTTTATTTGATAAACTTATGAGCAATGCTTGTTTCACACTTCTGTATTTCACAAGGAACTGGGTAACGGAACTCTAATGAAAGGTTTCATCTAGTCCCCCATTACTCGTATACTCTGCAACACTATGGGCTTTTTTCTTTTATTTCTCACTGTTTGTTCCAAGTTTCACAGCATTGGTTGAGTGAGTGTATGAGAAGCCAATTATTTAAGGACCAAAAATAACTGCTTGAATTTGGGGAAAATACTGTTCCATATTCACATTATAGTAATATTTTTTAAATATTTTTTGTATTTAATAATTACAGGCATCACCAAATTAAGTATGTACTGGAAAAGTGTACCTCATAAAACGGTTCTTCTAGAAAGAATGAAACTAAAGACACTAATTTACTTTATATTCTGTAATATATGTGTATATATACACAAATATATAAGGCATATGTAGATAATTAAATACATAAACTTTAGCATTTGCATATATGTGCATATACATAAGCATATGTGTATGTATATGCACATGTATGTATATTTATACATATATACATTTATGCACATATGTATGTATGTGCACACATATGAATCATACAAATGGGAGCAAAAATATTCATACTACAGAAAACTTTGTTTTTATACAAATAATATTTTTTGTTTTGCTATTTATTCATTTATTTTTGTATTCTCAGTTTAAGATACTGAAGTTGCTTCTCATTCTTTGGGCATTACACACCACACCTATCACCAGAGTTCTAGAGCCCTTTGCCCACCACCTTGTTGCCTTTCTCCTCTTCCCCCTCCCACACTTCTGGAACACATCTTGTCTGCAAACTTCTCTGTTTTAATTGTTTCATGTCATTCTATCCTATATATGAGTAAAGACAGCCTATATTTCTCTTTCTTTCTGACTGATTTTGCTTGATATGGTCTCCTCCAGTTAATCTAAATTGTTGCAAAGGACACAATTCAGTCTTTTTAAATGACTGCATAGAATTATATTAAGCATATAGACCACAGCTTCTTTATCCACTCGTCTGTTGATGTGCATTAAGGTTTTTACCTTGTCTTGACTATTGAGAACTATGCTTCTGTGAGCATACGTATGTAGATAACTTTGCTGAGTAGAGACTTTTGTAGTTTCTGGATATATGCCCAGGAGTGGGAGTGCTAGATCAAATGATAGTTCCACCTTTATTTTATTTTAATTTGAAGTATCTCTGAGCTGTTTTCCAGAGAGATAGTACTTATTTACATACATATCAACAGTGTAGGAGGGTTCCCTTTTCTACACACTTCCTATAACAGTTGCTGTTTCCAGTCTTTTGGATATCTCATTGTGATTATTATTTGCATTTCTCTGATGATGAGTGGTGTTGAAACTTTTTGCAAGTATATGTGGGCCATCTGGGTTCTTTTGCCCATAATTTGAGTTAATCATTTACTTTATTATTGAGTTCTATGCACTCTTTCTATATTTTGGAGATTAAATTCTTGTCTGATGATAATGTGTGAATATTTTCTCAAATTCATTGGGTTGTCTTTTTATTTTAATGGTGGTTTCTTCTGCTTTGCAAAAACTTTGTAGTTTGATATAGTAAAACTTACATGGTTTCATTTGCCGTAACTGTTCCTTTCTCAAAGACATCTTTGATAGTGAAGTCATGGAGTATTTTCCCTAAATTTCTTCTAAATATTTTATGGTTTCTGGTCATTTATCTAGATTTTGTATCCATTTTGAGTAAATTTTGCTTATGATGATAATGAATAATCTATTTTCATTTTTTGGTTTTGTCTGTCCAGGTTTCCCAACACCATTTGTTGAACAAATTCTCCTGTATCCATTGTATGCTCTTGACTCCTTTGCAGTAGATTAATTGTCCATATAGGTATGACTTCATTGCATTCCACTTATCAGGATATCTGTTTTGTTCCAGTACTATCCAGATTTTTTGTTTTGTTTTTAATTTTTTTATTGTAGTAAATATTCTACACATTAAAATAATTTCTTATGTATAGGTCTCCCATTTCTTAGATACATTTCAACATACCATGACCTCCACCAAATCACCAAGTGTTCTTTCCCATTGTTCAGTGGGTTCCACCATGATTTGCCCTCATTTGCCCCATTCCCTTTTGACAACCTCTGTTCTGTTGCAAATGTTTCAGGGTTGGTTATGTTTCATCTGTTCCTTTGTTTTGTCTATTCACATTCCACCTATGAGTGAGATTATCTAGTGTCTAGCTTGCTTCTTTTGACTTCTTTCACTTAGCATAATCCCCTCTAGTTCCATCCATGTTGATTCAAATGGCAGGGTTTCATCTCTTCTAAGGGCTGTGTAGTATTCCACTGTATGCGTGTGTGTGTGTGTGTGTGTGTGTATACATACATACATATATATATATATATATATATATATATATATATATATCACATCTTCTTTATCCATTCATCTGATGTTGGCCACTTAAGTAATTTCCAGTTCTTAGTTATTGTGAATAGGGCCACAATACACTGGAGATACATACATCACTGTAGATGGGTGCTTTCGTATCTTTTGGGTAGATGCCCAGAAGTGGAATGATGGGAACACATGAGATTTCTATCTCCAGTTTTTTGAGGAATCTACAAACTGTTCTCCATAGGGGTTGTGACAATTTGCACTCCCACCAGCAGTGCAAGTGTTCCCTTTTATTTACATCCTCTCCAGCATTTGTTGTTTCCAGACTTTTCAATAATAGCGAGTCTTTCAAGTATAAGATGATATCTCATTGCTATTTTAATTTGCATTTCCCTGATAGCCAGTGAGTAGGAACATAATTTCATGTGCTTGTTGGCCATTTATATATCCTTTTCAGAAAGGTGTCTCTCCAAATCCTCATCCCATTTTTTGATTGGATTGCCTGTTCTGTTGTTGAGTTCTATGAGTTCTTTGTAAATTTTAGATAATAAGCCTTTGTCAGAAATTTCAAATGAAAATATCTTCTTCTAGTTAGTAGGTTTCCTTTTGGTTTTGGTGATGTTTCCTTTTGCTATGAAGAAGATCCTTAGTTTGATGTAGTCCCAGTTGTTTATTTTTCTTGTTTCTCTTGATGATGGAATTGAGTCCCCAAAGGCTTCTCCATGACTGATGTCATGGTAAGTCTTTCTTATGCTGTCTTCTAAGAGTTTTATGTTTTCTGGTCATATGTCCAAGTCTCTAATCCATTTTGAGTTGACCTTTGTGAATGGTGCTAGAGAGTGGTGTAGCTTCATTCTTTTGCATGCAGCTGTCCAGTTTTCCCAACACCATTTGTTGAAGAGAGTTTCCTTTTTCCATTGAATGCTTTTGGCTCCTTTGTCATAGATTAACTGAGTGTATGTGTGAGTGGGTCTGTTTCTTGTGATTCAGTTCTAGTCCACTGATCTGTGTCTCTGTTATTATTCTAGTACCACACCTTTGTCATCACTATTGCTTTGCAGTATAGTTCAAAGTCTGGAAGAGTAATCCTTCCAGATTCATTCTTTTTTTTCTAATGACTGCTTTGGCTATTTGGAGTCTTTTGTTGTTCCAAAGAAATTTTAAGATTTTTTTTGTTCTATTTCCTGGAAATAAGCCCATGGAATTTTAATAGGCATTACATTAAACCTATGCTTTGGGTAAAATGGCCATTTTAATGATATTGATTCTTCCCAGCCAGTAGCAAGAGATGTCTTTTCATTTCTTTATGTGTTCCTCTATTTCTTTTAAGAAGGGCTTGTAGTTTTTGTCATATAGATGTTTTACTTCCTTTGTTAGGTATATGCCCAGGTATTTCATTCATTTTGATTTTTGCGACTTCTTTTTTTTCTAACATACTGTTTGGGTATAAAAATGCAACAGATTTTTGTGCAGTGATATTGTAGACTGCTACTTTTCTGTATTCATTGATGAGTTCTTGAAGTTGTTTAATAGCTTTTTGGGTTTTCCATATATATAATAATGTCATTTACAAATAATGAGAGTTTTTCTTCCTCCTTTCCAATTTGGATTCCTTTTATTTCCTTTTCTTGCTTAATTGCTCTGGCTAAGACCTTCAGCACCATGTTAAATAGCACTAGTGAGAGTGAACAACTTGGCCTTTTTCCTGACCTAAGAAGAAATGCTTTCAATTTTTGCCATTAACTATGATGTTGGGTGTGGGTTTTTTATATATGGTCTTTATTACGTTGAGGTACGAACCTTCTATTCCCATTTTATGGAGGTTTTTAATCATAAACGAGTGTTGGATCTTCTCAAAAGCTTTCTCTGCATCTATTGATATGATCATGTGATTTTTCTCTTTGTTCTCGTTGACATGATGCATAACATTGATAGATTTACATATGTTGAGCCATTCTTGCATCCCTGGGATGCATTCCACTTGGTTATAATGGATGATCTTTTTGATGTATTGTTGAATTTTATTTGCTAATATTTTGTTGAGAATTTTCATATCTATGTTCATTAGAGATATTGGTCTGTAATTTTCTTTCATGGTGACATCTCTGTCGGCTTTTGGTATCATTGTAATGTTAGCTTCATAAAAAGTATTTTGGAGAGTTCTCTGTTCTTCAATAGTTTGAAAGAGCTTGAGAAGAAAGTGAAATATGTAGTTGTTGGGTTAAGTGATTGGTACATGTCTATTAAACCTATTTGTTCCAGATTATTCCAGGTCATTTCCCTGTTAATTTTCTGCCTGGTTCATTTGTCCATTGTTGTAAGTGGAGTATTGAAGTCCCCCACTGTTATTGTGTTGCCGTCAATGTCTCTCTTTAGGTCTAATAATACTTGTTTGATATATTTTGATGCTCCTTCATTTGGTGTGCATATGCTAATAAGCATTAAGTCTTCCTGCTGGATTGATCTTTAATCATTATATAGTGTTCATCTCTGTCGTTTCTTATTCTTTTTAGATGGAAGTCTGTTTTTTCTGATATGAGTATAGCTGTTTCTGCTCTTTTATGGTTGCCGTTCAACTGTAGGATTGTCTTCCAGCCACTGACTTTGAGCCTTTGTCTATCTTTTGGAAGAAGGTGGGTTTCCTGAAGGCAGCAGAAGGTTGGGCTATGCTTTTTAATCCATTCAGCCACTCTGCATAGTTTGACTGGTGAGTTCAGTCCATTAATGTTTAGGGTGATTATTGATATATAGCTGCTTATTGTCATTTTATAATTTGTCTTTTGTACATTGCTCCAAATGACGACTTTCGTTCTCTTTCTTTTTCTAGGTTGGATTAGTGCAGTTATGTTTTGATTGATTTTGTCTTTTATTTTCTTCTTTGCTTTCTCCCTGGGGATGTAAATTGAAGTTACCATGAAGGTAGCATTCACAATTCTATATTTATTACCTAATTTTACTTGAAGGTATATTAGTCTTCCACTCATTCTAACTATCCACATTTTTGCTCTCTTCTTTTCCTCCCCACGTCTAATATTTGCTAGCTTACTGTTTTTCCATGTGGTTTCTTTATGCTTTATAGAGCATCTTTTTAATATTTTTTGCAAATTGGTTTTGTGGTGATAAAATCTTTAGCTTGCTTGTCAGAAAAGGTTTTTATCATTTCTTCAGCTCTGAATGATAATCTTGACAGATACAGTACCCTAGGTTGAAACTTCTTTTTTTTTTTTTTTTCAGCATTTTAAATATATTATGCCATTCTCTTTTGGCCTGTAGAGTTTCATTTGAGAAGTCTGCTGACAATTTTATGGGGGCTTCTCTGTGACATATTATTTTCTGACTACTTTTAATAGTCTCCCTTTATCTTGTATATTTGACATTTCTATGATGATGTGCTTAGGTAAATTTCTGTTTGTGTATTTCTGTTTTCTAGGTGTATTTCTTTTATTAGGCACTCTTTGAGCTTCCTGGATCTAGAAACTTGCTTCATCTTCAAATTGGGGAAATTCTCGTCTATTATTTCTTCAAATATTGTTTCTGCCCCCTTTTTTCTCTATTACTTTGGGTCCTCTATGATGTGAATGTTGTTCCTTTTGATGTTATCCCAGAGGTCTCAAATGCCATCTTTGATTCTTTGAATTTTTTTATCTCTTTGATGATTTGCTTGATTGAGTTACTCTGCCCTATCTTCCAGATAACTGATTCAGTTGGAAGTCTCATCCATTCTATTGTTGAGTTCCTCTATTGTGTTCTTTAATTCAGCCAAAATGTCTCTTAACTGTTTGATGTCTTCTTTTAATTCTTCTCTTTGCTTGCTGATATTCTTGTTTACTGCTTCTACTGATTTATGGATTCCCATGAGTAGATTAATCACTGTTACCCGAAATTCCTCTTCAGATCATTTACATAGTCTTCTGTGTTAAGATTTTCCCCTGAGTTTTTTATTTACTCTCTGACTTCATGTTTATTTCTCTGTGGCTTTGCTCTATTCGGCATTCTGTTAATATTTCTGAGGGTTCAGTTTCTTTGGTGTCACATAGGTTTGACTTGCCCAGGATTGACAATCAGGCTGCAGTTTTGCCTCTACCCACAAGGTGATGCTAACTGGCACCATTGAGGTTTGGGACTACCCTCTCACTATAATCCAGGGGGTGGGGCATCTGATGGGCAGGATTTATGGTGGGTGGATTTGCAGTGGGCTGGATTTCCACTCAGTGTACCCTGGGCTCTGGTGTGAAATGGTTGTGTCAGGGGTTTGATTTACTTGATTTCCAGTTATATCTGTGCTCAGTGCAATTTCATCACATGGTCTCCTGCTCAGCTCCCAGTGAGTTGGCTCTCTTTTCACCCACTCCCATTGTTGCCTTCCTTGTCTCTGCATCTCAGTCCCACTGGGCCCACCTCTCACTGCCTCCACAACTGCTCCTGAAATCCCTAGCTTTTTTCCCACCAGGCATCTGGAGACTCTCAAACTCCAATCCAAATTGAAATCTGTGACTTAGCTGAGAACCACACTGGGTGCCCTCATCCATTAGTCTTTAGCTGTTCTGTCTCCAGCTGAAGTGCTGGTCATTTCTTGGTGTTGGTCTCAGGAAAACAGGTGATTTTGATTTGTGTGTGTGTGTGCGTCTGAGGGGAGCAACCCAAAAGTATGGAGTCACCATCCGGAAGTTGATCTCAGTACCATACTGTTTTGGTGATGATCACTTTGTACAATAGTTTGAAGTGTGATTCCTCCAATGTTATCCAGCTCCGCCCTCCACTGCCTTAACCGCAGGATAGTTTTGGCTGTTGGAGGCTTTTTGTAGTTCCATATAAATTAGGTATTGTTCACTCGAAATCCTTCCAAAAGTCTCTGGAATTTTTGAGGGAATTTAATTAAATCTATATATTCCTTTGATTAGGAGGATCATTTTAATTGATTCTTCCAATCCATGAGCATTGAACGTTCTTCCACCTGTTTGTGTCTTATGTTTCTTTTTTAAATTCATAGATTTTTCCCAAGCATTTGACCATTCTAAGGCTATTGAGATTGGGTTTTCTTTCTTAATTTCCTTTTCTTCAACTTCATTTCTGTATTTAAGAATGTCACTTATTTTTGTGCATCGATTTTATATTCTGCCACTTTGCTCTATGCATTTATTGCTTCCAGTGGTTTTTTTGTGAAGTTTTAGAATTTTCTAGGTGTAATATCATGTTATCTGCCAATGATATTTATTTCTTATTTTCTAATTTGGATTTATTTAATATGCATCTCTTACCTATAATGCTCTGCCAAAATTTCAAAAACTATGTTGAATACTACTGATAAGAATTCACATCCCTGTCTTGTTCCAGATTTTAGGAAAGTCTCAGCTTTTCACCATTAATTATAATAATGATTATAGTTTTGTCATCTATTGCTTTTATTATATTGTGATATGTAGCTTCCATTCCAAATTTATTGAGGGTTTTAAACATATATGCTGTTGAATCTTGTCCAATGCTATCTCTGAATGCAATGATATAATTTTTTATTTTCCCTCTGTTGAGGTGGTGTATCACATTGATTTATTGGCATATGTAAATTGGTATATATAGAAAAATCAGAACTTTCATCCTTGGACTAAATTTCACTTAATCATGGTATTTGATATTTTCAATGTGTTGTTGAATTTGGTTTGCCAGGATTCAGTTGAGGATTCTTGCATCTATATTTATCAGTGATAATGGTTTGTAGTTTTCTTTTTCTATTCTTTTCTCCTAATTTTGAATCAGAGTAATGGTGACCTCACAAAATGAACTTGGAAGTTTTCCTTCCTCTTCAATTTTGTGGAAGAATTTATGGAAGATGGGAATTAGCTCTTCCTTCAATGTTTGGATTCACTAGTGAATCCATCTTTTATTTTTAGTTTTAATTATTGCTTCAATTTCTGTGCTTGTGATCCATCTTTTTAAGTTGTCCAGGTCTTCCTGGTTCAGTTTGGGGTGTTTTAGAATTCCAGATATCTATCTGTTCATTTCTTCATGAATGATTAATTTGTTGGCATATAAGTGCTCATAATAGTCTCTCATGAACCTTTATATTTCTGTGATATCGATTGTAATCTCAGCTCTTTCAGCTCTGATTTTTGTTATTAGGGTTTTCTGTTTTTCTTTATTAATCTAGTTAAGAGTTTATCAATTTTGCTTATTTAAAAAAAGAACCTATGGATTGATATTTTTGATGGTCATTTTGTTTTCAATTTTGCTTATTTTTGCTCTAATTTTTATTATATTCTATATTCTATTTTTCATTTTGTTTTCATTGTTCTGCCCTTCTAGTTCCTTCAGGTGTATTGTTAGTTAATTTGTGTTCTCTCTTGGCTTTTCAAGGGCATTTGCATGGTTATAAACTTTTTTCTCAGACCTATTCTGCTGCATTTCACATGTTCTGGTAGCTTGTCTCTTCATTTTAATTTGTTTACAGATAAGTCTCAACTTCATCTCGAATTTTATTGATGATACAGGAATTGTTCAGAAGCTTATTCAATCTCCATGTCTTTGTGGTTCTTGCAGTTTTGTTCTTCTATATCATTTCTAATTCCACCCCCTTGTAGTCAGCTAAGATAATTTATATAGTTTAAATCTTGCTTTATTTATTGATACTTGTTTTGTGTCCCATGGTATTTTCAATGTTTGAGAAAGTTCCATGTACCCCTGAGAAGAATATATATTCTTTTGTATTGTGGTAGAACACACCGAATATGTCTGCTAGCCTATATGATCTATTTCTTCATTGAGGGTTATTATTTCATTATTGATTTCCTGCTTGGTGATCTATCTATTCATGTAAGTATGGTATAGAGATGCTACTGATACTGTGTTACTGTCAATGTCTCCCTTTATTTCTGTCAGCACTTGTTTTATATATTTAAATGCTCCAGCACTGGAGGCAGATGTTAATGATAGTTAATGCTTCTTGATGGATTACCCCCTTGATCGTTCTTGAATCATAATAGCTTTTTTTAGGTGGACATTTATCTTTCAGAAATTAGTATCACATTTCCTGGTTTCCTTTCATCACTATAGCCTTGATATATTTTTCCAAAGTCTTAAATTATCAACATATCTTTAGATTTTATATGAGTGTCTTATAGACATACTATTGATGGGTTCTGTTTTTGACCCATGCAGCCCCTCTGTGTCTTTTGATTGGTGCATTCATTCCATTCAAATTAATGATAGTAATTGTATGGCTTTTTTGCTGTCCTTTAAGCCTTTGTTTTCTGTCTGTTGATTCATTTTACTATTTGTTTTTGTTTGCTTTTTCCTCTCTATAGATTTTGTTGTAGGCTATTTCATTTTTGTCTACTTCCTAGTTATGTATCTCTTTAGGATTAGGGTGTATGACTTCCATGCAGATTGTCTCTGTCTTTACTGCTCTCTGGCAGTTTTTTATGAATGGATACTATATTATTTTTACATGTTCATACAGATTCCATGATTTTTGTTCTTTAGTGTTATTTTGTTCTCTCCTATTGGTCCCCTGTTTGCCACCATTCTTGTAAATTGATGCATTTTTTTCCTGTTTTCTCTCTTATAGGACCCCTTCCAAGATTATTTAAATAGCTAACTTGGTGAAGGAAACATTTGTTAGCATTTTTTATAATTAAGTACTTTTATTTCTCTATTATATTTTAAAGACAGTTTTGTAGAGTATACTTGGATGGGAGTTTTTGACTTTTTTTCTTAATATATCAGTCTAAGACCCTCTATCCCTAGAGTTTCTGCTGAGAAGTTTGATGATAACCAGATGGTACTGTAGTTTATGTTTCTCTTTTTTGCAGCAGCCTTAAGCAGTTCCTCTTAGACGGTGGCTTTAACTAGTTTTACTGTTACGTGTCTGGGAGAGGTATTTTTATGTTTAGAAATTATGATCTATCTGCTTCTTGGAACTTCACGGCCAAATTGAAAATTTTCTTAATTCTGTTTCTGTATCGAGGAATCCAAAACCTCAACTAAAGTTAAATAGAAATGAATTCATGACAGATCAAGAGCCAAAATTCCTTTATGGTTAAAAAAATCTACTCAAGTCATACCTATAGGCACAACATTATAGAAAAAATACAGAAAATTAAAAATCAAAGACCTCAGTGTTCATATTAAAAAAACTAATATATTTTGCTGTATTATAATTATATAAGATAGAAAAGGCTAAAAACATTTTACATGCATATGTATATCAATTTTGAAAGTGATGGTAGACTTCTGACTGGGGCAACATAAGCAGGGCTCATGAAATCACTCACTCTCTCTCTCTCTCATACACGCACACACACACTAAAACTCTAGACAGAGGACAAAGGCAGGTACCTGAAAACTATGGAAAGTCACCAATAAAGAGAGGGAGGTGGAGCCTGAAATCCAATTTTGAATCACAAGCTATAATGGAATGATTTCAGTGAGTTTCTGCCTCCTCCCTCTCTGGCTCACCCAAGGTCAGGTACGGATGTAGAAGTGTGCAGCAGCCACTAAAAATAATAGTCTGGGATCAATCATCATTTCCAGGTGTACATCTGGGAAAAGGGCACCATGCCTATCAAAAGAAGTGATGGAGCATTCACTTAGTTTAACCCCATTTATGAAGACGTCCTGCACCTTATTCAGAGACAGAGGTACCAAAGCCATTGATAAATTACCTGTGTCTTCAGAGATGGAATAGTTAAGGGGTAGTCTGAAAAGTGTGGGGGGAAATCCTAACTATCCTCAGATCCCATGGAATTACACAACATCACAGATAGCTGAAACACAAGAACTGATAACATAAACTAAGAAACACTGAGAATGTGGGAAGAACCCTGAAGAGAAGAAAGCTAGATGGGATCCCTTAAATCTATTTAGATCTGACTGGGACATCCGTCACCCCTTTAATTGCTTGAGTTGATTCCATTGGTAACTCTGGGTAGACTGACCACCCCCCCCTCGACCCCCCATCCGTTTGCACAGTGCGTGGGTGTCCCTCTCCTGTTTCAGGGAAGAAAGCATTGGGGGAGGTACAAGACCTGATCCCAAAGTTGTCATATCAGACAGACGCTGCTGGGTCATGCACCCTGCTGCAGAGTAGTTGTTCCTCTGCTGGACAGGAGACTGGCCTGTAGATCTCAGGACAGCTCTGCCTGGCCTAGGCAGAGGGGCCACTGCAAGGTGAACAATCCTCATCTTTCTCAAGGTGAACATCCTCAAACCTCACATCCCTGGAGATAGTGAAGCATCTGAGCGTGTCCTGGAAGATGTGAGCCTTAGCTCACAAGGCTTCCTCCCTGGTGTTTGTGTGTTGCGTGCGTGAGCACGTGTGTACGTTGGGGGGAGGTGTGCGCGTGTATTGGCCACACTCTACTGTGCCTGCGCAAGTTCCTTGCGGTCTGGTCCCGCGAGTATTCGTCCCTCAGTTTCAAAGCTGCATCTCAGCCAACCGGCCAGTGTTCTCTTTGATTTTGGGGCAGTTGGCAGCTGAAGGAGAGCCCTGGTAATTCAGCTCTCTAACCATGTATCTGACCTGTTTGAAGAGCTCCTTAGGCAATTTCCTGCCCAAATTTGTTCGTCACCCCCATCAGGGTCCCCGGAAGTCTCCTGCCAGAAGGACTTGGCCCCCTCCATTCTGCTCACGATGTCCGTTGACAGGGCGGGGTCGTGCCTCTGGGTCACGTCGCCAACGACAATCTAACAAGAATCCAATAGTATTACATTTGCCCTTGGCCACAGCATCTCGAAGATGATTCTCCATGCTACTGCAGAGCTGCCTTTCTTTTTTACCACCCTGAAAACACTGCAGGCAGGGCTTCCAGTGGAAAGCGGCGGCGCGGCCTTCTCCCACTTCTAAGACTTCCCACAGCACAGTGTCAGTGACAGACAGGGGTGCTATCTGTTTGGGACAGGAGCAGGGAGTCACCCCTATGCTGCCCACATCACCCAGATGTGTCCCCGACTGCTGCACAGACAAGACTGTGTCAAGGGTCTTGGGAGAAATCAGAAGAGGGGTGGCCACGGACGAGGACCAGCCCGCAGTCCTAGACCGGCAGGACTACGGGGAAGGAGCCCCCAACGTCTGGAGGTGTCCAGTCCGCCTTTAGGCCCCTTGGGAGCCAGAAAGGCATCCTTGTGCCCAGGTCTGAGCCCTCCAGGGAAAACTCCATACCAAGATTTCAGGAGATTTCTACAACAGAGAATCTCTGCCCTTTTGTCCGAGCGCCTGCAACTAAGAAAATGCTACCAGCAGTCCCTACAGCTCCACAGAAGATTTCTTGGCACTATGGAGGAGCAGGGGTCCAGCCACCTCCCACTCCCAGCTGCCCCCAGGCCTCAGACAGGCTGAGCCAGTGGGTGAACCTCCTCTCCTTTCTGAATTCAGAGGTTTCTCAGAGTAAGACACAGCTGGACAGAGATACAGATTCAGCCACATGGCACATTTCAGCCTGAGGAACTGCTCGCAGGTCCTGACAGAGTCCTGGAAAACTCAAAACCCTCTACTGCAGCCTAGGCGAGGAGTCCCTCTGAGATTTCAGTCACTGCTGAGGACCTGGAGAGGGAAAAGGAACAACTTTCCAGTGTATCAACTGTTTGCTGTGGGGTGAGACTGACCTTCTCTGGTCACCCAGACACACTAATGTCAACCTCTTCGCCTCCACCAGTGGGTCTTCCAGGACCAGTCCTCAACCCACTGCCCAGGAAGTGCAGAGGAGGACAGGACTCCACAGGCCCAGCGGCCATTCTGGTATCTGCTGGGGCAGCCAGCAATGTATATCCATTGTCCAGGAGGCCCAGCTCACCAGAAGCCTCTTCTCTCTTTCCAGCTCTTTGAAGACACCTTTGCACACCCCCTACCCTAAGCCCCTTTCATTGTGTGGCCCTCTGCTCTTCCCCACATCATCAGGCCTGACTGACCTGTCAGGCCCATGGCCCCCTCCTCCACTCCAGGCATGAATTCTGTTTTCAGAGGCCCTATTCCTGACATCTCTGCTCCTGAAGCTGTGATTGATCATGTCCCCTTTCTCCTTGATGTCCAAATTCATTCAGGGATACTGCAGTGGGGAGGGAGGAAGTTCATTTCATCCCATGGCCCCAGTCACAGCTGCAGCACATGAGGTCACACCATTCCCCACAGCTCTGCTGAAAGGGAGTCTGCCACACCCATGTATGTGAACCCTGTTGTCTTCTGGAGCAGTCTTACTGTCTGCAGGGATCCAGGAGCCTGCCCTCCACTTGGCTGCCAATTGTTTCTGTAGTGAGACCCAACCCCTCCACCAGCAGGCCTTGGGGGCTGAATTCCCCAGCCTGCTTCTGGCATGGAGCTAATCCCTATGACACCACTCCACCTCCTCAGCTCTTCCACTTAGGGCCTCCTACTGACTCCAGCGGGACATTCTTCCCATCTGCCCTGTCCCTTCAGATACTACCAGGGACAGCACAGCCTCACTGACAATCACCAGCAGCCTGCCTGCAGTGAGAGAGGTGATGTCAGCAGCAACTCTGGACTCTGACTGCAGAGAGGCTATCCCAACTCTGAGGTGCTTCTTTGGAGCACTCAACCTGACAAAGACTGAAGGAGTCCCCTAGGGCCACACCCAGCTCAAGAAAAACACCCCACAAAAGAACCACGCCTCATTCGAGTACCACATCCCACTCAAGCACCACACTACCCTCCAGAATCATACCCTACAACCTCTTCAAGAACCAAACCCATTCAAGCAGTACACCCCACTCAAGAATCACACCCCATTCAAGAGACACGCCCTGTTAGCATCACATCCACTAGACCTCACTCAAGCACTACTGCCAGTTCCTGTACCACACCCTACTCAAGAAATACACACTGTGTTAGTATCATGCCCCATTCAAACGACACCCCATTCAATGCTGAATCCTGCTCTAGCACCACACCATATTCCAGTACCTCACCCCACTCTTGCAGCACACCCCACTCAAAAACCATACCCTACTCAAACGCCTTGATTTCTTCCCAAAGTGCACCTGTAGTGACCACAGGCATAGGTGAGAATCACCCATTGTTGGAGGCACTACAGCCCCTACATTAAGTAACATCCCTAGTGACCCTTCCAATGAGAATACCCTTATCCCTAAAGGGCTCAGAGTTACTACAAGCAAGGCTGCCTGAACAGGTGTGTCCATCCCAGCCTCAAACTCTAACTTCCCTCCCTCTTAGGTAGACACAGGGGCAGGGAGGAGCACTAAGAGCAACCTTGTCATTAAAAATCCTTCTTGTCCAGTACTTGACAACACATAGAAATATTGGGCCATTAACCAAGTCATTTTCTTCCCAGTCAGTATCTACTTCCTTGCAGTAAGAGGTAAATGCAGCCCTCAGAGAAAAGTTTCCTCTGGTTGTAGCCAGGGTCACCTTCTTCCCAGGCTGGTTCACTTGCATGGCCTGTTTTTGATATGAAACTCACATCTAGACCTCACCTCTGGATCCAGAGCAGAGTGGATGCTCAGCAATGTAGTAATTCTTTCCCACCCTCTCCCTATGTGTCTGCAAGTCACTTTCAGACCACTGTCCAATTTTTGTAATCAGAGTCCCCTGGATCACAGAAGTTCTTGGTCTGTGTTCCTTTGTCCTGGAGTGGGCAGAACTTCTCCCCCATTGCCTACAGTTAACACGTCCCCTCTCTGAGTTTTCTCCCAGAAATATATGTCTTCTCTATAAATTAAAATTTAGCTTTTTTCTTCATTTACATCAAGCTCATGGGTCTGTACTCTCTACATCAAATGTGGAGAAACACTGTGTAGTATGAGTGGTGGCATGAAGGCCAGAAGTAACTACCCTCTGGCCCAGTTAATGGGACATGGAGAGAAGCACAGATTGACAGCTACAGGAACTGACATCTGATTATTAAAAGTATGATTTGAATATAAAGGATGATTGCTGAGGATAAACTGGAATTAAGGGAAAGATAAAGAGGGACAACTGTCTCTGTTAAAACTGCAAGCCTTCCCTGACCAGGAGTGGCCTGACTTAGTCTTAGGTACAGCAGGAATTCACACTTTATATATCTTGTTTCCTTTCTAATGAGATCTCTTGGCATTTTTGCCTTTAAAGTCCTAGGTAAATCATATGTACATCTCACCCAGAGACTATGGGCCTGCCATTCAGGCATCTAGGCGAGGTCAAAAAAGGACAGCTTCAGTTCTAAGATGTGGCAAATCCCTGAGCCATTTTATCATCATGCTTTGAAAAAGCAGAAGGATGCCCTAAATGCATCACTTTCCTTTTCCAGGTATAAGGATGAAAGGACACTATTTGTAGAGGAAACAAGCTACATTTAGATATTAATGATAGAACATTCAGAGTTCCAGTTTGTGTTCTGATAGGTCCACAACTTAATGATTATTATCCTGTGTTCACAGTAAGTGGAAAGGTGATCAGACTAAAAATCAACAACTCTTAAATCCATCACAGCCCAGGTTACAAAAAATTGGAGCAGAGAATATGGGGAATCACCACTTAATGTGGCAGAGCGTTCTTCAAGAGCCAAGATCTGGGGAGTAAAACTTAAACAATGAAACTTGAGGCTTTCCTTTGGTGATAATAATGTAACTTTACATTCATTCCATACTAGATTAATTTAGTTTGAAAGTTTTATCACTTTGATATTTTTGGTTTTCTTAGTTTAATTATGTTCAATACTGATAAACTAGTTTCTTATCAATGAACAATTTAGTTGCTTTGAAATATTTCTCTTTTAAACAATGGTCCAATAAATAATCTTATACATCTATCATCATTTTATAAATTCGAGTATGATTGTAGAATTATACAGATACTGAATCAGAAGACATTCATACATATATATATATATATATATATATATATATATACATATATAAATTAGAAAGATAGGCCCAACTTGCTCTTTATAGGGAGTATGCAAAATATACTTTCATTCTATGGCAGAACCTCTTAACTTAATATGAGATGCTATCAAATATATGATACTAGTCTGCCTAGTAGATAGAAAAAAATATTATATTGCGTTTTAAATTTATATTTATCTTGTAAATAACAATGAACTTTATGAGATTAGATAATTTATATTTCCTTTTTTTGTAATATTAGGATTGTAAAATATCAGACCAACTAGAAAATGTTTGAACAGCGTTAGCAAATTGGGCAGCATTGGCTGCATAGTAGAGAGATAAGTAGGTGTAGCTGATGACAAATTATTTTTATAAGTTGACTTTTAATCTTCAGTGGAAGTGTCATGACAGAAACTGGGCCAGAGTAGTGACTGCAGCATACTCCATGTATAAAAAAGAAAATCAAAATAACTGATGATTTTAAATATTTATAGTCTGGTGTGACAAAAAATATTAATTATTAGATGTAGCAAATATACTGACATAGCTATGTAAGCATGTTTTTATTAAGTATTTTTCATAAAATAATTCAAATATATTTTATAATCATGGTGCTGAAAAATGTTAATAGCAGATATACGAGTGTAAGTAAACCAGATATTACAGAAACATCTTGAGTAATCACATAACTTACATACCCAGAAGTTACACAAAGAGTTAAATGAAATTAGAATACTGAGAAGACAAAGAATATTATCCAACTAACTACAAATTCTATGAATTGTTTGTTACACTGTGTCTCTACAATCATATACATTAATGTTAATAATGAAACATAGGGAGCTATCACTTGTTAAGTAGAGATTTATGTATAAATTATTTTTGTTTCTACAGAAGTATATCTATAACTGCTAATGATTATTAGTATGTCAGATACTTATGATTTGTTGTTCATTTGATCTAAATGATATCACAAAGTTGCTTTGTAAACACATCTAAACAGATTGCTGATAGTGTCTTTGATTAATTAAGTAATTTTATAAATTTTAAATTTTATAGAAATTTAACATTTCGATCATATTTGGCTCTGTCATATAGATTAATCCTTTGTTCATTTTCAATGATCCTTTATTAATTAATTATGTCAAATCCAACTGAAGAAGGACTATCTTTAGAGAACAGGAATTATTAGGTCTCTAAAAAAGGGAACCAAGGAAAAGGAAAGTGGCACTAAGAAATAATTCAAGTTAGGCAAGAAAGATAAAGAAACTGCAAACGCATATTCTGACAATCAGCAAATTACATTCTGTATTGATAAATGAAGAGTTTGACAAGTAACCACCAACTACATGAGATGTCTATATGCATTCTGATTTTAAGCTTACAAATCCACATTGTAAAGAAAAATGGTGATTCCAAAGTTCATTGATCTCAGGAAGTGTAAGCACTTAATATCAAGCATGAGCAATCTGGTTAGGAAAAGGCTAAGTATCTTCCTTTAACAGCCAAGCAAAAGCCGTTTTAGATTTCTTCAATGAGCAAAAGAACAAACCACTTCTGGGTATAGATAATGTTGAGTTTGGGGAACCTCAACATTGTCAGTGTAGGAGGGAGGTATACTCTGGTGCATGGGCACCACACCAAGAAATTAACCTTTATAAAGCCTTTGTTATAGGCTAGTAATAACTGGCCTTTCAAGACATCATCTGTATCATGTTTTTGTCTGCATATGATAACATAGTACTTAATAACTTTGGCATATTTAGCATAGTTCAATAATTTAAATAACAAAGAAAGTGGCCTAAAATAAAAGGGAATGATAGAGGAGTGTCAACTTGTGTTATCTAAAATGTGAATTCAAATTTTTGATATATAAGAATTTGAAATATATGAAGATATATTTGTGTATTTGAAGTAAAAGTAAATGTTGAGTTAGCTCTTACATATTTGAAAGGGACCAATTCATTTTGTGTTACATTCAGTGAAGTGGAAAATTAGCATGAGGTTATGAAAAGAAATTAAAAAAAAACTCATTGTGAACTAGAATGAAAAGAAAAGCAATTAATTGGTGTACTTTCAACTGCTTCTAAGAAAGACAATGCACTACAAAAAATAATTAACATTGTGGAAAATAATCTAAAGAGCAAAGGTCAAAAGTACACATTTTATTGAGAGCAATGCTTTTAGATCATGTGATTTGAAACAATGCAGTGATCTTCAAGTTATGCAAATCTGGAAATAGAATTGTATTTCTTTTCTTTAAAGTATCTTTACAAATTTTGCAGTAAATGTGTTCTAAGAGCACTTCTAAATTAAATGAAAGATCAATAGGTAATACTGCACTTTTCCTGTGACTGACAATGCTACTTGATAAGTCATCCCTTTGTTTTTGAATCATCAATAAAATAATTCTTGGTCATTATTAATTTTTATGTGAACTTGCCTGAACCACAGTACCCAAATATTTGATCGAACAGTATTCACGGTGTTTCTTTGAGTGTTTTTTAATAAGATTTATATTTAAATTTGTTGAAGATTGCCCTCAGTTATGGGCACAAACCTCATCCAGTCAGCTGAAGACTTGAATAGAATAAAAGAGTAACCTTCTCAAATAGATCAGGTGGCCTTTAGACTTTACATACATTGATTACTCCTCTTGTGTTTTAGAAGACTCCCTTTAGATGCAATAGCTCCTTCAAATCTCCAGCCTATCAGTTTTTCTGTCGGATTTTGCCTTCACAATTGTATTTGCATGAATCAGTTCTTTAAAACAAATTATACACGCATGCACATACACACAGATCTACTGATTCTGGAGAACTCCGATAATAAAGTCGCCAAATATGTTTTTTTATTTTCTCTTCTTTCTTGACTTATTGAAAACATTTGTTTAAGATACTAGTTTAGAGAATATTCAGAAAGCTGAAGAAATTCTTATTTCCTAATGATTTTATAGGAATTTCACTGATCTTTGACATCTGATGATACTTCTTGATTATGCCTTCTAAAATTTCAAGAGATTTTTTAAATCATTTAGTTCTGTTAAAATGTTTTAATGTTAGAAATGTGCTTTATTGTGGCTGCTTACATCTTACCTTAGAGGTAAAGTAAATTGAGCATATATGCAAAGTTGTGGCTTAAAAGACATTAAGAAAACTATAATTGGTAAAACCTATTAGTTAAAATTATACTTAGTTGTCAAGACCATTCTTTAATCTTCGGCTTGTGTGTGGGGCCCATACTTCAATATGTATTGACATATTGAGAAGGAGATAACATACAGCCCCTCTATCTTGGGAATTCAGACAGGGAGCATAAAAAGCACATGACCTCAGTGATCTTATCATTTGGGAGACTTCACTTGACCCTGACAGAAAGAAAAAAAATATGTACCTGCCTGCTAGTTTTTTTATTGCATCTATTCAAAAAAAAGAAGGCAGGAAGAAATCCGCAAATGTAGTGGCTTAAAAACAATACAAATTTATTATCTTATATTTCTTATTGGAAGAAGTCATACATGTACCCCACTCTGCTAAAAATTATCAGATAGATAAATGGACAATATATGAATTACTAAAGGTGGTTATCACTACCTATGTTTGCAATGTATATAAGGCATGAATGTACATGATTTTTATAAATATGTATTTTTTAAATTTAGTTTGACTTTTTAATACTTTTAATTATTGAAGGGATATTGCATTTTGACATTAACTTGTTTTGAGTCACACATAATAGCATTTTTACATTTACATATAGTACAGTAGGTTTACCAATATTTTCCCTAAACCTTTTTTTCTCCCTTCATTTACAGTTAATTCCCTCCCTCATCACTTTGGTATCCCCTGATTTGTCTTTTTGTTTCCCACCACTAGGAGTCCATAATTGTTTGGAGTAGTTCTCTTTCTCTCTCCACACACACACAGACACAGACACACACACACAGACACACACACACACACACACACTTTTAGTGTTGTTTACATATTTTGTAGTTTTAATTTACTAATATTGAAAAATAAAAAAAGGAAAACTCTGCAAGTTAGCAACATGCATTTAATATACCATTAATTAGCTTAAGTATAAAGAAAATAAACATATATAATTGAATTCCAATATTAATTCTTAGTACATTTTCAGTAGAAGCTGCATGGAAATGTGAAATAAAGAACATTAACCCAAATGAAAGCCGAATACTATTATATTTATTGGCATTATTGTGATTATTATTAAAATCCCTTTTTTAAAATCCATTTATATTTAAATACATTGACAGATGACAAAGAATATGCAGAATATGTCAAAATTCCACAAAAGGAGTAAAAATATAAGGGAAGATGGATTATTTTTAAGAGCTTTATATTACTTGGGACAAATAAGATTATACATAAATTCATTTATTTGTTTTTCTTCCTAAAGTAGTCCCATGAGGGGATTGTATCCAGGCATTTAATGACTTCTCACTTCTTTATTGCTTACATCCTGGTCAAAAAGCATTTAATAGTTTTCTTCTTAACTCTCTTTGTCTAGAAATACTCATTTCTCCTTGACCTCTCAATAGTATTCAACTTTGTTAGCCACAAAGGAGAAATAAAAAGCTCTACATATAGATGATTTGCAGTTTGCAGATTGTGAGAGCTCCATGTTAACAGTTTGTAAACTCCTTATCCAGATTATTTCAACCACAACAGAATTTAAGAGGTATCTGGACATTTTGGTGATTTTTGTTTTCTATTCTTTCACCCAGATCAAAATGGGCACAGTAGAAAGGCCTTAACAGGTGTGTACTTACACATTTTCTGCAGTTGCTATATAATTTTGCATTTGTCATAGATTGATATAATCCATCATTTAATAGACATTTGCTTCCTGAATTTAGAATAAGTAAATTAAAAATACTTTGAAGAGCTAACATTCTTGATTCTTAAAAAGTTAAAAGTCTGAAAATTGCCGAAACCCTGTATTTCTTAGAATTTACTTGGAGATCACTTTTTTATATTGTATATTTGACTTTAGCAGAGCTTAAATTTTCTTTTTTATGTTTCTGCATTCTATAAGGTTCATTTTGTAAGGAATTCCAGAAGTTATGAAACAAAACTTATGAACATCATAGTGCACATTATTTTTAAATGAGAACTCCTATTTCTTTTAGCATTTGTGAGAGGTATTCCACACCATAAAATTCACCCACTTAGAGTGCAAAATTCAATAGCCAATTATAAGAGTCATGCAGCATGCTTCACCCCAAACAGAAACTTCATAAAATTAACACACTATCTCTCTCAAGCCTACTCCCCCATGTCCTACGTATCCCAAATCTACTTTCTATCACTATAGATTTGCCTCTTCTATACATTTTATGTTAATAGATTCAGATAATATACACTCTATTGTGAATAGCCCCTGTTTTCCTGTAATAATATTTTAAATATAAGGAGAAGACATAGAAAGGGGGTAGAAATTGTATTTGAAGAAATGATATAATTTCCCTAACCTAATGAATGAAAGAAACCTCCAGACTCAAGAAGCTCTGAGTGCCAAACAAAAGAAACCCAAACAGACTTAGATACATTGTCAACAAAATGTCAAAAATACAAGATAAAGAAACTTAAAAGCAGATAGAAAAAATGTGTCACACACAAATGAGTCCCAATAAGATTTTCAGTGAACTTCTCAACTGAAACTCTGCAATTCAGAAGAGAATGACGTGATATATTCAAAGTGCTGAAAGAAAAGTATTTTCAACCTAGGACTATATGTTACAAAGTAACCAATGAGATCAGAGAGACACACCAGAGTTAAAAAGAATTTAAGAGGAGTTTATTAGTGGGTGGCTGCAAGAAGGAGAGCATCACCCAAATCGAGCAGACCCATACCCAAATAGTGTAGGGTATTTATAACTTGGTTTTTCCAGGTGTGTTGGAGTATGTGTGTAAACAGTTTACAGAGGTGGAAAGATTGGTTATTTGTTTACATAGCAGGTCACACCCGAATTATTTTAAGCTATCTGTTTGGCATTTAACTTCTTCCTAGATCTCAGCAGAGTAACAGAAACCTTCCAGCCAAGGATTTCCTCACTGGGCGGGTACCTACCATTCCAGGTGCCAAGGTTTCTGTTTCACTGCCAGAGGCATTAATTATCTAGAAAGAAAGAGGGGTCCTCAGAGCTTTGTGGTTTACAGAGTAACCCAACAAAAATCAAGGTTTTCTAGTTCCTTGTTTCAAATATACTCTGTGAGATTATCATTTATAACTAAAGGAATGATGAAAGCTTTATATATAAACAAATTTAATGGATTCATCACCACAAAATCAGCTCTACAAAAAGTACTAAAAGAAACTCTATAATGAAAACATCACTTAAATGCAGTGACAGAGCAAAATATGGAAAGTGGGGTGGAGGATAGGAAAGTAAAGATGTTGATATAATGAGTGCAAGATTAATTCGCTTTCAAATAAAAATGGGAAAACAACCAAACAAGCATAATTCTGAATGCTAACCTCAGGGTAAACTCAAAACATATCTCTAGGGAAAAAGAATGGAAGACAACAAAAGGAAAACCAATCAAAACATAACTACGCCCAGCACACTTAAGTAAAGAAGGAGAAGAACAAAGACACTATGACAACACCCAGAAGACAAATTACAAAATGCCAATGAACAGTTACAAATCAATAAATACTGTAAACATTGATAAATTGAACTCACCAAATGACACAGAGTGGCTGAATGAATTAAAAATGTAACCCAACCTTTTGCTGCATTCAGGAAACTCACCTCTTTCAAAAGATAAACATAGGCTCAATGTCAGTGATTGAAGTCCTACAATGAAATGAGGACAACAACAACCAAAAAAAAGCAAAAAAAAACAAAAACAGAGTAATGGAATAAAACTGACTTCCAACTAAAATACATAGCAAAAGACAGGTGAACATTATATAATCGAATGAGTCAAATGAGTGAGAAGACATAAAACTTATTAACATATATGCACTAAATGAAAGAAAATGAATTCAATTTTTACAGTTCAGTAAAAAGACAATAACTCAATTTAAAAATAGTTACAGGTCTTCAATAGACATTTTTCCTAGGAATATATATATATATATATATATATATATACAAATGGGTGCTCCCTCAGGGAGTAGTAGGTAAGTCTAATGCCTCTGGCCAAGCACAGTCCATGTGCATCCCAAGGATCCAGGTTTATGTTCTAGGGCCTAGGGGAACCACCAACATGAACAAATAGATAAAAATAAAATATTAGTGTTTATTCCTCAAAAGGAAAAAAAAGCAATGGAGAAGTGCCCTGATAGAGCAGCAGGTAGCTCAATCACCTCCAAAGGACTTAGGCCACATGCCCCTATTTTCAAGTCTAAGGTCCAGGGAGAAAGCAACCAGTGTGAACAACTAAAGTGGAAAAAAAAATGCTTCTTCCTCCTCTCTCTTCTTTCTACTTTTCTAACAATATTTCATGTCCCCAACCAGTATTAAATAGAAATCCCACACAATAATTTATTTTACATTTAATTTTCTTAATTTCTTACATGTTCTCCCCTATGACGTATGATTTTGTGATTAAAAAACCCAAACAGCAGCAAACTTTGTGCTACCTCTGTTGACCTGTCTTGTGTTTAATTGAGAATTGGGCCAAGATTGTCTGCCATGTCAACCCCTTCCTCTTGTGTTACTCTCCGTGGTGTTCGTTTCAATTCTCCATCCTGTTCATCTTGTTCTTAGGTGACTTTATTGTTTTTTTCTGGCTTCTGTCCAAAGACTGGATCATTGTGTCTTCAAAGCACCAAAATGGACTTAAATGAAGTTGTGCCTCATAAGAAAATTGTTGCAGATATCACATGCACATTTTAATGTGGTAACTTATAAGGATAAAAATTACCCTTGGTCTAGATGTTTAAAATTTGTCAGAACCTTCATATATCTTTGAAATCCCATTATTTTAGTAAGCATGTCTTTGTTGACACAGTTTTCATAACTTTTAGAAAGAGATTCTGTTAAATCAAAACAGACAAAGTAAAAAAAAAGACCTGAAGTTGCTTTTATTTATATTATCCCCTTGACCTATATAATTTAGAAAAGTGTATGTCTGAATATGTTACTTATGATATGACACACACCTACGTATAGGACTGAATTAAGGAATCGACAATAGTATTTAAAAATATTAAACCACTGCCTTAGCATATAACTATTTCTCTTTATACACCTAGGGGTAAGGAGAAGAAAAAGAGTCAATGAACAAAATTGCCTATTGATCTCTCAACAAAGTGCATCTTTTTTAATTATAACTTTCCTCCTCCCCTTCTGGGTGTTAATGTATTGAAAAATCATTTAGAAAATATTACAGTTAGCTGGAAGCTTACACATGAGTTTAATTTCCTCTGTTTAAGACAGGAATATTACTAAATTTTCTTAATTGTTTAAAAATGCTAAATACTATTATTATCTACATATTAAATTGAGACTTTTATCATTATTGATACTGATTTGCAAGAGAAGCTTTGACATCAAATTTAATTTTCTTTTGATGCCATAATTAGTGAATTAGCTCATTAGGTGCCACTGTTCTTCAACTCTTGCTTGTATTTTCTGTATTATAATGACACACATCAATTTGTGATTTCCAAATTTCATGTCCACATCTCTATGCTGGAGTCGATTCTCTCAAAAAGAACCAGAGCAAAATTCAAAGACTTGGAAGAATGCAATTGTTGTGTATATGAGTTTCTATGTGTGTGTGCAGACACATAATTTTGCACAGGACTAGAAGTTAAAATCATGTAACATGTTTGAATTATTTGTATATAGCATGAATATGGAGTCTGACTTCTTCAGTGGGGAAAGGAACTCATGAATTACAAATGACAGATGCTGAGCAATAGATTTCATGGTGCTCATGAACAAGAAAATAAGCACCCTAACCAAACTTAACAGTCTCCAAAGCAGTGTTGTAAGATAGGACACAAAATGGAGAGAAGTGGGTAAACTTACACATGCCATAGAGTCCTTCTCTAAGGTGGGAATTTCTCAACTAGGGTGAGCAGAATATAGTGTACTTTATAGTTTGATAAGATTTGGATATTTTGTAATTGTAGATGATTTAATATTGATCATAAGGAAAATGCACGCATCTTAAAAAATCTTACACAGATACACTGGTAATCTAGAACTTGGGAAACTGTAAAATATAATCAGAATGGAAGTGAACTGATGTTATGGTGGTTCCCTTGGTTCTCCTAAGAACCCTTCATTATAAACCTATCCTTCTGGTGAAAGAGTTACAAACCACAAGGGGAGACTACTGCTTAGAATTTCCTGTAGGTATAGATTATAACCAAATGGCAATATCAGCTGCTATTTGGGAACTTGAGGGAGAAAATGGCTCTGAAGATGAGGTTGCTCAGAGTTCTCCATCTTTCTGTATGATAGATTCAGGTTTGTCAAACTATACTACACACATCATGGCAATAATTCTGAATGGAGTGATGCTGAAAACCATGACACAAAAGCAGGGGGTAGGAAATTTGTGGATGCAATTACTGTACCAAAACATGACCTGCTGGAGAGATTTGATGCTCTGTTAGATGAAGACTACATTAGAGTGCACATCAGAGTCTCTTCCTAAATTCTGAAGCCGAAACATGCACATTTGAAAGCTGAGGAACTCTTCCTGAGAGCCATGTTGGGTTTTAAAGAGAGATGAGCAGACCGCCTTCACTGGGATTTATGTTCGTCTTAAGTTAACATAGGTTAAAATGAGCTTTTTCATAATACAAAAGTCATCAAACTCTCATACATCAGTATTTGTTTTTTTATTATTTTTATTTTTGACATGTAATATCAGTTGCTTTATGTACAATAAAGGAATGGGGAAGGGGAAAATGAAATCAATGAAAGAACAGAGAAAATTAAAATGTAGGGATGAGGATATAGTAGAAATAAATTGCAGTTTTCTTTTTTTAAGAGGAAAGATGGCAGGTAGGCAGGCAGGAAGGAAGAGAGAGGAGGAAGAAGTACCCATTAAAATTTTATTCATTTTAGCTGACCCTATCCCTGACTACCGCAGGTCACAAACTCAGGTCCCTGGGCTTTACATGGTCTACTCTCTAGTCACTGACTTAACACCTGAGACACTAGGGTATACCAAATTGCACTTTTATTTTATTTGAAAGTATTGAGGTGACTTTGCTTTACAAAATAATGTAAACTTGTATGTGCATGTTTCCCATTTCTCAAATATACTTTAATACACCCTGCCTACCTACCACCCAATTACTGAGTTCTTTACCATGGTCAATTGGTCCCTACCACCACTCCCCCCCGCCCCTGCCCACCACTTCCAGCCTGGTACCTTCCCTGCTGGTGACCTTAATTGTATTGCCAGTTTCCAGGATTTGTTTTGCTTAGTCTGTTCCTTTACTTTGTCTCTTCCAAGTTTGCTAATTGAAGTGTAATTGTGATCAGAAGAAACTGAATTCTGGAGTAAAGTAGCTGTTTCTAGCTTTAGAAGACACTGTTGGAATACATCAATTCTATCTTTAATCTTCATTTCTAGCTGTATAGATGAGTGTGTTTATGAATGGCTGTTCATCAAACTGGAATCTGACCTATTTCATTGACAAATTCTCATAGCATGGTTTTTTTAGTTAACTATGTGGAATGTATATGCCTATATATTCCTCTTAAAAATACTCTTATTCTGTTACTTTCAAATTAATATCATCAGCTCCTGTCTGTACTCTTTCTTTGTCAGGCATGGTGAGAGCCAGAATCATCTCAGATGCTGCTGATGAAAGATTGAGTAGGTTTAGGCTGATCTGCATCCTGGTCACACAGAAAACGATATCAAATAATTGATCATTTGTGTGACTTGTTCTGCTCTGCTGATTCTTCTAACTCTGGGCTTCTTAACCTTGAGCTCAAGCAGCATCTAAACTAATTCTTACTGAAAACAATAGCACTGATTGCAACTTGAATTTCATGTGATATTGACATGTTGCAGATTTCTCTATATCATCCTATAAATTATTACAATTTGGCAGTTCTATTTGTCCCTGCCTATCAGTAGGCAAGAGTCCTAGCAGGTCTTGATTTCTATCTTTTGCCTAATCAGGCTGTTGTAACATCATGCTATAATGTCAAATGACTAAGATGATGAGTATCAGTCAATACATATTAAGTTTTCATGAAATAATCAATAAGCTTAGAACTTTCATAATAACACACAGAGACACACACACACACACACACACACACACACAGGAAAATCTGAGATGATCTTTACCACAAAATGGAAAAAAACATATTGTGTTCCTACTCACTATTATTACTTTTTAAGGAAAGATGTAGGAAGGAATGAAGGAATTCAGTAGTAGGTAAGAAGGCAGGAGGAGAGGAAGATGATGCTCTTCATTTATTTTTATTTAATTTTTTACTCTGGATTTTCCCTACCGTCCATCCAGGACTGGAACCCAGGAGTACAGACCTGCGTCCTTTGGAGCTGATTGATGCAAACACTGCTCCACAAGGATGCTTCTCTTACTCATTTTATTGCGAGAACTAGTTATATAATTGGAATTGAGAAAAATTGTGGTGCTTGGGGTTTTTTAATTCTAAAGAAGAGTAGCACAGGTAATTGGTGAGGATCAATATTTTCCACAAACATTAATATTTTCTTATGTTTTGATTTTGCACATCATGAAGGAAAATATTCTGTTTACAATTTAACCAGTGTATGTAACATTTTTTAAATTACATTTCTTTTTGTTGATTTCAAATGTATCTATATAGAAAGTAATGTCTTATATGTTCCAGATTATTTAACTTAATACATTGCAAACTTTCTTCCTTTAAAGACTAAAAGCATACATAACTAAGGGACATATAGCTTTTGTTTTTTTCAAACATACATTCCAAATTCAAGTGAGACACTTCTTTGAACCTCAACTGCCAACTAATTAATAATATAATTGCACTGATTAATACTGCCAGTGCTAGACTGAATAATAATAATGAGAGTAGATTTTTTTGTCTTATTTCTGATAAGAGAGGATGCTTTCTATTTTTTTTTTTTTGCATTTGTTTTTTTGTTTTTTCTGTTTAGTATGATGTTGACTGTGAGTTTCTTAGGCAAATTTTTTTTTATTTCTCTGTCATGTTTGAAATAGTTTTGAAATAGAATTTGGGCTGGCAGTTTTTATCTTGAAGTATTTTGAATATGTCATTTCACTTTTTCTTGATCTGTAGTTTCTGTTAAGAAGTTTGATGATAGTCTGATGGATATACCTTTATAATCTACCTGTTTTTTATTTTCTTTGTCTTAGACACCTCAGAGTTTTAGTACACTGTGATTTGATGAAGATGTCTTTGCATTTAGATACCTAGGTACTGTGTTGACTTCATGGACTTGTATGTTCAATTCCTTCTCCAGATTTGAGAAGATTTATTACTATTTATTTCTTTGAATAATCTCTCTCTTCACCTTCTGGGATACTTATTATTCCTATGTTGCTTTTCCTAATGTTATCTGATAATTCTTTTAATATTTATTTATTTAAAAAATGTGTCAGTATAAACTGTGAATAACTGATATTGTAAGTTGTTTTCAAGAGATTTAGTTTAATTATGAATTTAGTATATTACAGGAGCTCAAGATAGTTGACTAAGTTAAATATAAAATTCTGAATTAAAAAAATCATATAGAAAATAATATAACCATGGGATGTGACTTTATTTTAATAACTGTTGTTATATAAAATTGTTAAAATATTATTTGAAATATTATTTAAAGGTCACATAATGCTCAATGGTCCCCTTAAATAACAATGAATACAATTTAAGATAAAAATAATTTATTATGCTTTTTTAAATGCATATGATGTTTCATAACATTTGTGTTCAAAAGTAGTAAAGCTGAATTAACAAATAAGTAATGTTAAAATATATCTTCCATTGTTTTATGTAAGTTCAGAATAATTAAATATAAAATTTCAAACTTGAACAATTAAAATTTTACCTTTGTAGAATAAATACATTAGCAATTCAGTAAGTTTAGACAATAAATATCATCTAAAAACTAAGATGACTTAAAATGTTTGTGTTTAGTTTTATTGACATTGTAATTGAAATGAATTGGTTTGGAGTTTTAAAATGTGGAATTTAAGCATATCAAAATATTAATGTTTAGAATATTGAAGTATATATTTTATATTTGGGTGGATAGTATCATGAAGTATATATTTAAAACTTTTAGAGAGCTTAGAAATATTCTGTTTATGAGTTTCTTTCTCCAGATTCACCTAGATTCACTTTACTCTTAATTTAATATCTACTCAGGCATATTATTTTTATTACTCAATGTATATATTTATATGTGTTGCTGTGTAACACTGTAATGATAATACATCATATAAAATTGACACAAATCAAATGATTACACAACATTTGAAAACATAGTTCCAGAATTACTCTGCTTTTTGTGTGTTTGTTTATAAAGAACTTCTGAATGCCTTCAAAATCCCCAGTAAAAATCTAATGTGGTCTTGTATTCAATATAAAGTGTCTTTTTATGCCAGAACTCCCAGTGCTCTGCCTGTCAATTATGAATTTTCTGCTCTCTGCAAGTAACACAACTTCCTGCAGCTGCATGTCTGATATTACAGGGATGCATGTTTTCCTCTGTGTTGCCATTGTCTTAAAGACTGGTTTGTTATTTCTTCAGCTATTATGTCTATGGGAAATTCTGTGTTTATGTCATGCTAAGGTAGGTCAAAAGACTTCCTATTTGTTTCAGATCAGAGGGACCCTAGTGCTTTTCTATATATATTTGATATTTTCATATTTTCCCTTTTACTTTCCCCTAATGCTCTTTTCTCACAAATTATCTAATGTTACAAGAAATATCCTGATGTTATTTTATAGAAATAAATCTTGATAAAAACAAATATAAATGCTTTCCACAGGGGAAGAAATATGTATAATTATATACAGATTAATTATTCCACAGGTTGGGGTCAGATACTCAACAATAAAAGAAACTCCTTCCTTAGTGCCATCTTTCATTAAATCATTAGAAGTTCCAAGTTAAAAACTCTGTTCTTTGGCAACTGTTATCATGAGCCATGTGTTTTATGTTTATTATCAAATTTTCCATTCTCAACTTAATTGAATAAAATACCTAATATTTTTCCAGTAGGGAAAGTAACTTGTTCAAAGGCACACAATAGCAAGTGATAAAACAAAAATTTAGGCCTAGATCTATCATATTTCATAGCCTTTCCTCTTCCTACAATGATAGTATGCTTCCTTTCAGAACATGTGTTTCATGGTCAAACTCCTGCATTAGTCACATTTAATTTAACTACAAAAATAATTACTGGTGTTTCAAAAGAAAGAGATGAAACATTTTTCATAGTAGAAAGAAATTTAAAATGGTACTTCTGTGGGAAATAATGTTATCTATGTCACACAAAAAGATACATTAATATATATATGATAGAGAATTTAACAGCTAACTGCACTCTTTATTAATAAGCATATTAAAATGTGATTTTAATATTGTCATTCTCTTTGTTAAACTTATTCTATTTAACCATACAATGTGAGAAAATATTATTTGTCTGAGGGAAAGCAAAATAAAATCCATGAAAATATTTTATCTTCGCTTAGACCTTAATCCATTTAAAAAATACCTTTAATATAATTGTGGCATTAAATCACAAAAATGGAAATTACATTAACAGCAGGATGTTATCTTTTATTGAGGGCAAACAGCAGGGTTGCTGCTAATGAGAACATCATCAACTTATCAGTAAAAGGTCATCCTAAAGAGCTCTTTACCCAACTTCTCCTTAAGTAGCTTCCCCTACCCCTTGAGAGTGTGTCACACGGACAAGTTAGCCCCATCCATGGCTATATTATTATTAATCCATCTCTGTTAAGACAAGAAATACATAATAGCAAAGTACACATTGAAGTTGGTACATACTGAGAGTTTAATTTCTTTCCCTAAAAGAGATATCAGGTTTATTTTAGTGACTTTGATTTTGTTTATATTTTTAACCATTGTGTTAGCATAATTATCTTGGTTCACTTTTAAAGAGTTGGAAAGTATAAAGGCATTTTAATGGGTAAGACCATGGATTTATATTAAATATAGGCCTTTTTTTACATATTGATCTAATTCTTATTGTTCTACTAACTGCATTCTACACACAGAAAAGAGAAAATGGTAATCAAAATAGTAGTATCATTTATTGTGGGTTTATTTTCTATTATGTACCTATCCACGTGTTTTATAAACAGCTTTTATTTTATATTTCCAGCAAGTTTGCAGTAATTATGATTAACTTTTGTTTACTGTTCTGCATATTTTTGAAGACTGTCTTAAAGTTTATGGTAGTTCACTGAATATTTGGTTAGAATTGCTTTACTAATGACATTGGTTAGATTAAAACATTTGGAATATAAGGCCATGGGAAATGATTATATAACCTTAAAATCTGTTATTATATCAGCAATATAGATCAAATAATTATTTAAAGTATATCAATAATAGCAATAATAATAATAAATTAATCACTAACTCTTCAAGAACAGAGTCCAGGGGTAAGGGAGTTCATATAAACATCTCTCTCATTGTTTTAGTTTTGAAATAAATAAAGCTAAAGAGTCAAGGGACAAGTGGAAGTCAAATCAAACCTTACTTCAAATCTCACTTCTCTAGCGTTGTAGTGCTTAATTTTATGTATAAAAGTGAGCTAGTCAGAGAACCCAGATATTTAGTCAAACAATAGTCTAAATGTGGCTATGAGTTAAATTTTAGATGAAGTTGACACTTAAAATGTTACACTTTGAATAAAGCAGATAGTCATTCATATTGTGGGCAGACCTCATCCAATTAAAAGGTTTAAAAAAAAAAAAAAAGACTGATGTCTATCAGTAAAAAGGGAATCCTGCCAGTGGATTGTCATCAGTCCTGAACTTCAACCTTAGTCTTTGCATCTCTAGGCTGCTGAGCAATCTTTCAAATTTTGAATTTGCTAAATTCTGCAATCATATAAGTCATTTCCTTAAAATAAATGTATGTCTTTCTCGCCCTCTCTGAAACACACACACACACACACACACACACACACACTATTTTTTTCTGTTTCTCTGAAGAAACCTAATACATGTATGCAACATAAATTTGTATGGTTAGCATGTTACTGAAAACCCTTTCTGGAGAACTGGGTACACTATTATCATATCCTTATGTTTTCATACAACATGACCATTAACAAGATGGAAAATAAAAAGAAAAGATACTTGTAAAACTCCCAAGCATAAGTGTCTTCCATAATATGTAATTATTCTAATGACCATCTGTAGATGAATTTCCTAACATGAGGTATAAGTGACAGCCTATATAATTTTAGCTATTTAATCAATGTTTCACTTGTCTAGATATCCTTTAATAAGCTTGGAAAAGTTAAATAGGGAAAGGTTGAGTAATGAATGAATAGATATTTGGTCAAACATTAGTCAAATAAATGTTTACCACTTTTAGATATTCTCTTTTAGAAGTTTTGGTATGATTTTCTTTTTTTATTACCTATTTATTTTTTTCTTTCAAGTCCCTGGTCTCAAACCTGCGTTCAAGGTGTTCAAAGCCTGTGCCTTAGCACTCTGGACTTTAGCGGGTCTGGCACTATGGTCTGTGCTCCTTTTTGAAAGACTGACTAAAAACATGAGCAGAAATGTTATTGATCTGACATCCAGGTATATGTAATCTGAAATTATGATGCTAATTTTGATCAATTCTTTTCACTACTACAAACATAAGAACAGACATAAGTGCTTGTAATTCAGAAAGGGGGAAATGTTTTGTCAAGATTACAAATTAATATAAATATATAATGATCAAAGCTTAGGAGAGCTTAGACTGCAAGTATTGAAAAAATTGGAGCTTCTCTTATTTTGCCTTTTAAGAAGTTTTATCACTCCAATTTAGCGTCTTAATTATGCTTTGCAAAAGACTCATTCTAGAGTTATTAAAAATATCCTTGTCCATATTGCAAATAAAAGAGTGAAATCAGAATATCTATGGATATTACACAACAGCTCCCAGCTTTTCCTATTCTGTGAGCTATATTGGTAACATGGCCTGCGTGCAGCCTGGGTCCACAATTCTTGGTTCTAATGCTGTGTATTTTGTTGTTCATAACTGTGACTCTGGGTGAAACTATTACAATCCATATGCCAACTGCAACACTGTAGTATGGACTCTGGCCTCAACCCAAAGCTCACCATAGAGCTTCAACAAATTCAATTGTTGATATCAACAACTAAAGGAAGTGCAGTTTTCCAGACCAATACCTGGTTCTATTCTGTGCAGCACATTTGCATCAAGGAAAACTAACGCATGGAAACAAACACAAAATGTCAAGCAGATTGAAGAAATAGAGAAATGCACATGAATTGATGGACTTAAACCAAATTTCATGGGGAAATCAGAGTGAAACAGATTTAAATAAACTACCTAACTAAGATCATCAAGCAACAGTGTTAAAAGCATGGTCACTGAAATCAGCATAAAACAGTCTTAAAAGTATACTCACTGAAGCAATGGGGGGACAGAAAGAACAAAACTTTGATAGACAAAATATGAGGGAGCTCAAAACAGAATTCACGTAGTCAAAGAACACAATAGAACCCAATTGGTAGACTAAACAGTAGGCTGCAATAAACCCCCAGTAGAATCATTGAACTAGATAAGGAAATGGAATGCACTCATGCAGGTGGACAAATATAAAAAAGGAATTAAATGATGAGGGCATACAAGATATATGATATAACATCAAGAAGAATAACATTCATATAATAAGGGTCCCAGAAAGTGAAGAGAGAATGAAGAGGACAGAAAAGGCATTTGAAAAAGTAATGGTTGAAAATTTCCCTAACTTGAGGGAGTGACCTCTGGATCCAGAAAGCTCAAAGAATTTAAACAAAAGAGTAACAGAGAAATACCAAGACACACCATCATTAAAATGCCAAAAATGCAACATAAAGAGAGAATCTTAAAAACATCAATAGAACTAAGTTACATACAAAGAATGTCCCAGAAAACTTGGTGGATTTCTCAGCTGAAACTTTATAGGCCAAAAGGGAATGAACTAGAATGTCCTGCTAGATATTCAAGTTCTGACAGAAAAGGACTTCCAGTCAATGATACTCTACCCTGCTAGATTGTCATGATAAAGAGCTTTCAAGACAAATAAAAGTTAAATTCATCGCCATGAAACCTGTTGTATAAGAAATATTAAAGGAAATTCTAGAAAATAGAAAAAAAAAATAACCCAACTTAAAAGTAACAAGACACCAAAATATATTATGTGAGGAAGACGATAATAAAGATGTGGACTGTTAGAATGCTCTCAAGACTATCTTACTTTCAAGCAAAAATAGGTAATATGCACAGATTCTTTTATGTAAATTCCAGGCTAACTGCAAAACATAATTTCAGTGAATAAAATAAAAAGGGAAACCAAGCACAGCAGAATTGCTCTGAAATCACCTAAGAAGAGAAAAGAAGATTAAAGATATTATCTACAATAACCCATAAAGCAATGAACAATGTGGCAATAAATAGCTACACATCAATAATCACCCTAAATATTAATGGATTCAGCTCCTCAATCAAAAAGCACAAAGTGGCTACATGAATTTAAAAAAAAAGACCTAACATTTAACTGCATGCAAGTCATCTACATTCATTCAAACCATAAGTATAGGTTCAAAGTCAATGGTTGTAAGACAACTCTACAGTCTAACAGTTACCAAAACAAAAAGGAAAAGCAAGGAGAGCCATACTCCCATCACATAAAATATACTTCAACCAGTATAGATTAAAAAAAAGGGATGGACATTATATAGTGATTAAGGGATTAATTCTGCAAGAATACATAACATTTATTAATATATCTACACCAAACAAAGGAGTATCAAAATACATAAAGCAGTTATTAACAGAACTAAATGTAGACATTGACAGCAATACAGTAATATTAGAAAACGTCAACACCCCACTTACAACAATGGACAGACCACCCAGGCAGAAAGTTAAGAGGGAAAACAGTTTAAATAACAGCATAGATGAGTTTAAATAGGCATATCTAAAACATTTATTCCAATGACTGCAGAATTCACATTTTTCTCAGTGCTCATGGATTATTCTCGAGAATAGATCATATATAGGGAAAAATATATTTCCCAACAAATTTATAAAGAAGAAATTACAACAAACATCATCTCTGCTCACAATGACTTAAAACTAGAAATCAGCCACAAGAAGAAAACTGAAAGAATCAAAATATACAGAGGCTAAACTACGTGCATCTGAATACTCTTGGATAAAAGAGAAAATAAAAGGAGAATTTAAAAATACTTGGAGACAAACAAGAATATAGACGCCAGTTACCAGAATTTATGGGATGCAGCAAAAACAGTACTAAGTGGGAAGTTTATTGCAATCTAGGCCTACCTCAAGAAACAAGAAAAATAAAAAAAAATTACTATGATTATTTTATTATGTTATTAAGTGCTTTTCTCTGAATAAGGCTACCTATCTTGGGATTATAAATAATATAAAGATATTTAACTTTCTTAATGCAATTACTCATATTTTTGTCATAAAAGCTCTTTTTCTTCTTATCTGCAATGTGTAGAATTTTTTTATAAAATTGAGATATAATTGACATATAGCACTATATAGTTTTATGTGTACAGCAGGATTCAATTTATGTATCTATTGTGAAATGATAACCACTCTAAGTTTAATTAACATCCATCACCACATATAATAACCACTGTTTTTCTTGTAGAAAAAACTTGTAAGTTCTGTCTCCCAGCAAATTTCAAGTGTATGTTAGAGTAATTTTTATCTCTATTCACAATTTGGTGCATTTTATCTCCTGGATTTATTTATCTTATAACTGGAACTTCACACATTTTGTCAGTCTTTATTATTTCACTCATTTCCTCCCCCTGTGTTGACAACCATCAATCTTTATGAGTCCAGTATTTGTTTTTGCAGTTAGAAACTACGTATAGGTCATATCATACAGTATTTGTTTTTCTCTGCCTGATTTATTTTATTTAGCATAATTCCCTCAAGGTTCATTCATGTTGTCACAATGTAAGGACTTCCTACTTTTTAAAGACTGACAATATTTATATATGCACGTGTAGATGTAGATAGAAAATATGCATATATATATATATATCACATCCATTCATGGAAACAGGTTTGTATATAACTTGACTATTGTTAAGTAATGCAGCATTAAACATGGATAGTGATTTCATTTCTTTTGGAAAACACCCAAAAGTGAATTGTTGGCAGTTCTATTTTTAAATTTTTGAGGAGCAACCATACAATTTTTCATAGTATCTGCACCAGTTTTCATTCTGACAAATAGTGTACCATATCTTTGGCATATTTATCTTTTGTCTTTCTGATTTTAGTCATTCAAAAAGGAGTGACATGATAGTGTGGTTTTGATTTGAATTCTCTAATGGTATAAACTGTTGAACATGTTTTATGTACTTGTTGACCATTTGTATGTCTTCTTGGAAAAAAAGTCTATTTAGTGCCTCTGTCTATTTTTAAATCAAATCTTTTTGCTTTGCTTGTTCTCGATTTGTTTTACTATTGAGTTTATAATAGTTTATATTTTGAATATTAACTCCCTTTAGCTATATGCCTTATAAATGTTCTGTCTCATTCTTTAAGTTGCCTGTACATTTTGATGCTTTCTTTGGCTGTATAGAAGCATTTTAGAGTGTCATAGTTCCACTTACTATTTTTGCTTTTGTTGCCTTCATGTTTGGTGTCAAATTCAAATGATCATTGCTAGAATTATTATCAAAGAGTTTTCTCTTGATACTTTCTTCTATAAGTACTTTGATTTCAGATACTTTCCTATTAATTTTTATTTAAGCAACAACATTTTGTCATAACTTTATATAGGTTTAAGATGTGTATCATTGTAAATTAAGATAATTACTTCAAATTTTGTATTCAGGTAGTTAATCCATGTTAAGTTGATTTTTGTGTATGGTGTCCAGTTTTATTTTCTGTAGGTGCAGCTCAACTTTTCCAACAGCATATATTAAAGAAACTATCCTTTTACCATTATATAGCCTTTGCTTCTTTGTTGTAAATTAATTGTATGTACATGTAAGTGAATTTATTTTCAGGCTCTAGATTCTGTTTCATTGGTCTATGTGTACTTTTTTATGCTTTTACTATACTATTTTAATTACTATAGCTGTGTTGTTTGAAATCAAGAAGTGTAATCGATCTAGATTTGTTCTTTTTCCTCAGAATTTAACTATTCATGTTCTATTGTGGTTTCATATAATCTTTTATAGTTATTTGATTTCTGTGAAGGATGCCATTGGAATTTTGATAGAGATTGGAATATTTCTAGAGACTGCTTATGGTAGTAAAACATTTTTTCATTATTAATTCTTTCAATTTCCATAAATAGTTTCAGAGCAAGAACACATCTTTTTACTCCAATCAGATTTAGACTGATTCATTATTATAGTTTATTCCATATATGAAGTGCCTATAAAAATCTAAAAGGACTCAATATAATGCATAGTCATGTATATTCCACTAATATATAGATCATTCATATACTTTAACTTCCTGTCTCAATTTTTACTTTGACCAAAAGAAAGAGTATGTGGACCTCTCTATGCTGAAAATCTAGTAAGAATGTATGAAGCAAAGTTAGAATTCAGAGGTTTTCTATAAAAGACTACTATAACATTCACTTTACATATCTTTATGTGAACATGACTTGGCTCTCTCCTTGTACCACCTATGTTCTTACAAATAAAAGATTATAAAATTAAATATAATTATTGAATTCTAGTATAGTGAAGAGTAATATCATTTTTTTCTCTAAAGCAGCTTACTAAATCAATTATATGACTTAATCTTTAATCTGAAACTTCTTTGCACTAATGATAATGTTTGCATTAGTACATTTTGTCATCTACTTAATATTTTATAATAGCTTAATTATATGGCTCTGAAAAAATAATTTTAAACCAGTAACACTTTGGTTAATTAAAAGGATGCAATTATATTCAATTTGAGTAATTGAAAAATTGCATCATGAAGATAATTTACTATATTCCTAATGTAGGTACCTTAGTCTGTTCAGATTGCTGAAACAAAATACCACAAATTGGATGGTTTATAAACAGTGGAAATTTTTTCACAGTTTGGAGGCTGAAAGTTCAAGACCAAGGTACCATTATGATCAGCTGAGTGCTGTTGTTGGAACTTCTTATGTCCTTGCATGGTGGAAGGATATAGGAAGCTTTGTGCTATTTCTTATAAAAGGAGAAATCTCATACATGAGGATTCCAGCATCATCTATGCAGCTTCCAATGATTCCACCTACCAGTACCATTTCATTATTAGAATTTCGACATAAGAATTTGGAGGGGATATACAATTCAGAACACAGTATAACTTTAATATAAGTATCAAGACCGATCTGATCTAAGAGACCTAAATTTTCTGTGATGTGCCTTTTGAACTAACCTATGTTAACATTATAAAATAACATTGCTGAGGAAAATGATAGAAAATGATAGTCAAAACACTGATGGACTCAATTTCTTTCATTTGTTTCCCTGGTTTGTATCCTGACTTTTTTCCTCATAAATCGCAGTATCCCTCTACATAAATAGAGTGAACTCCTTCATTCCATACTCTGGGTTTAGACAGGTGTGCCAAGAGATGCTGCTATATACTTTTCAAGGAAGGGGTTTCCTACACATCCAAGAATCAATTCTATGGATATCAACTAGGATCCCACAATAAAACTCAATTCTGACTCCATCTACCTAGTTATAGCATCAAGTTCCCCAGATTAAAGGTTTAGCCCAACAAGACTTTCCCCTAAGACAACAGACTTGAATTGCAAATTCAGGTTATTGCTGGTACTTCTAACCCACTGGCTATATTTATCAAAGGTTTTCCATGACCCATTCCTTGAGTCAATTTCCTAGAGTAGCTCTAATAACTTAAAGAAACATTTTACTTAGTGGACTACTGGTTTATTTTAAAGATGATGTGCACTAAAGGAAAAATTAGATAAAAGTGATTCATTAAACAATGTATGTGGGAAAGGTTGCAGAGTGTCATGCCTCTCTAAGCATGGTTCTTCCCAAATCTTCATGTGTTCTCTTAATGATGAGCTCTCTGAACTATGTCCTTTTGAGTTATTATGGAGTCTTCATTACAGTTATGATTAATTAATCATTAGTCATTTGATTAATTCAACCTCCAGCAACTCTTTCCTTCCCAGAGGTGAAGGGTGGTGTTGGTGCTGAGACTGAAAGTTCCAACCCTCTAGTCACAGGCAACCAGCTCTCATCTTTAGGTTCTTTCTAAAAGTTACCTTTTTAATATAAGAAAAGACAACTTGATCACTCTCAGAATGCGGGGCTGGGGTTGCTCAAAAAATCCTCACAGCAAGCAGAGATTTAATTAGAGGGTAATGACCAAGGGAGGTCCAGACCCAGTCCATAGTGCAAGTGACCTGGGTTTTTAAGGAAAAAAAACCACGTGGTGAGGAAGGGAGTGGAGAGAGGGAAGAGGGATGGAGAGAGGGTGGGCAGACCAGGTTTCACTTCCTGATTGGGCAAGGTGACATTGGCCTTTGAAGTTATTGGTGTTCTTCTTCAACCTGTGTCATTTCTTTGTTCCTTAGTGAAGGGTCTGTCTTGGTCACATATTATGCATAAGACACATCTTACATGTCAGACTCATCCATCGGTTTTCCTTATCGATCTGGATGATCGCATGCATTTCACAGCTGGGCCGTCGCTCCAGAGATGATTCACTACCCTGATATCTGAACTTTAACCCCTTGTCTAAGGATTGCTATTGTGGGGGTTATGACACAGAACTCCAAGGGTTTGAGGACTATGATCTAGAAACTTTAGAAGAAGACCTAATAGACATGAGAAAATATATATTGGGTCATCTGAATGACCCAATATATATTTTCTTATACATCACAATACCACAGTATATTTTGCTAAAGAGAATGTGCAGATATAAAAAAATATATATAACAGTTCTAGGTGTAAGCTCCCAATCCAAAAACTGTTCGGATAGAACTTTTGAAAGATATTTAGTGTGAGTTTCTTCTAATATGTGTCAACTTGATGTGGAGCTATGGGTTCATGGAGATCAGCAGCTGTTCCATTTACAATAGTGCTAAGATATGAATTCCTCTCAAGAAAACCTTTTCATCTGAGATACTTATCTTAAGGGAGGGAAAAAGTCTTTGGCAGGGTTTGTGATAGAAAAGCATCTCCTCCTGTGAGGGTCCTTCCCTCTCCCCTTGATATGCCAAACCCCCTTTCTTATATCTGAAAGCAGCATAAAAGTCTTCAGTCTTTCCTATGTTTAAAATTTAAAATATAAGCTCTCCATACATATATCATTAAATAGTCTTTGACCTGATCTGACGTTAATTTCTTTTTTTAACCTGTGAAGAAACTTAGCAGGATGGGAAAATGTCCCCACATCCTGACACAGGCTTCAGGAGATTTTATGCATGTAGGTTTCTACTTATAATTTTGTTACTGGCAGTATGCTGAGGACACACTTAGACTCTTCTGTTTTGGGAGACACTGACTGTGAGATGCATAAGGAAGTATGAGTTTAGCAATCTTACCCATCTAGGTTAGCTGACCAGGATAACTCAGTTTTTTTCTGTGCAGTCTAATTTCCAAATAATAAAAAAGTCCCTCCACAACAGTGCGTGCACATGTAGTAACTGTGAAACTGTTGTCTATATGAGCAAGCTAAGATAAACAAATGACATGCGGCAGTTTGATCTGCTTCTTTTCTTTGCCTACAGGATGGACTATAATCTATTTACTTGGTTTGAAAATAACTGCTCAAAAATAAAGAAAAAAGAAAAATGAATAATATTTGGAAAAGCTGTATCACCAGCAGACATCAGGTAGTACAACTCCCTCCATCTCCAGATCACACATTATTCAGACGTACTTTGTAGAAGTGTTTTGATCTTTAGCTAGGATTTCAAGAAGATTTTCAAAGAAGTATGGCTCTTATAATCTTTGCGTAAACATCATTATCTTTTTTTTACTTATAAGAGACCTTTCCCCCTTCATGATGCATAAAAGAAAAGCAAACATTTAAACTTCTCACCTAAGGCAATAATTGCTACCTGCAAAGTGTCAACTCATTTTTGATCTGTTTTATGTGCTTGCCAAAATTACAGTTGTTTCATAATACCAAAAAGGCTCTAGAGATGATTCTTTACAATCCTGCTCAATTTTATCCTAAAAGAGTCTTAGTATATTACATTGATTGCTGTTTTTGCTAATTTTTTCATATCTAAAGGAAAATTTTTCCCTTGATTTAGATTAGTCCTTAAATTCTATTTTGCTGAGATTGTGTATATGATATACTTAACTTCAGATACTTACTTTTAATTGGAAACAGCGATACTTTATATTTTCTAATCTGGAATTTGACTATATATTTCAAGATAGAAATCAGTTGTTAACTAAAAGTTAATTCTGAACAATATATATACACCTCAACTCTGCAGATATATATTGAATACCTACTAACTGTCAGGTACTGTTGTAAGTCAGCAATGAATAAACAAAAGTCTCATCTTGCTGGGGAAATTGCATTCGGGTGCAATTTTTTTTGCAATTAGCATGCATTTCTTTCATGAATGGTTAATTTATTTTTCAAGGAGTTGATGTACTCTGTAGGTGGTCTGTTTCAACACTAGGCTACTACTTGAAAAGAGGGTTAGAATACATGTTCACACAGAGCAATTGGTTTGGACTTTAAAAGCAGACGGTAAACAAATACAATTGCGTGTAACAGTTTGGGCTGTGATCAATGTTATATAGCATTTCAGGAAGAGGAGGAGTCATTTGCATAAGTCACATACATAGTGACCTCTCTAAAGCTATGCCATTTGTGCTAAGAACTGGTAGATGAGATGGAGCAGGCCATAAAGAACCTTGGAAGAACATTTCAACACATTCAGAGTATAATAGGTAAATGGACTATACATATCTGATTTCCAAATACTATAGCAATCAAGGAAACACCTATTAAGTAGCAATTATGATATTGTATATTAGGTTGGCAGCTGTTGGCAAAAAAATGAGAATTTCTCATATACTGCTTGATGGATTTGCAGCAAATTGGAGATCAGTTAAGAAATATTTATCAAAGATAAAGATCCCTGTTTTGTGATGCAGTAGTGTCAGCGTTCTTTGTTGTATATTGGAGAAATGTTTTTATATTTGCACTGATGATGGGAATTTCACAGAGTCCATTTGCTAAGAAGCAAAAGGAAACAAAATTAAATCATGTTCATTGCTGAAAAGGGATATAATACAGGAGTAGTATTTGGTTTGGTTTTGCTTTGTTTCCATTTTTTTAATTTATTATTTATTATTCTCTCCCCACCACCCCCCTCCGACCCCCTGGATCTCAAACCTATGTCTTTGGTTTTTACATGAGCCATACCTTAGTCATTTTATCCCTCTCAGCCACAAGGATACAACTATTTGAATTTTTTGCTTTTCTTTATATTGTTATTTGCATATATAAGGTGCAGGAAGGAAAGGTGCAGGCAGAAATGAGGGAGAATAGGCAAGCAGGCAGGAAGAGAGGAAGAAGCACTGCATATATATTTTACTTAGTTGTTCACATTGGTTGTTCCCGTGGACCCTGGATCTTGAACTCTGGACCTTGGGATGCATGTGGGACTACTCCCAGGTGTTGACCACCAGGCCACTAGGGCACACTCTGCTATGTATTTTCAGATCTTAAATTTACACCTCCATCTGTGCCCTGTGTGTGAGACACAGAAACAATTCAAATGTTCACCAGAAGATGATTAGATAAATAAGCTGTCATATATCTATTCAGTGGAAATTCATGCAGCTATTAAAAAAGATGAAATTGTGTCATTTTCAGCAAACCGTATGAAACTGGGGGTCATTATACTAAGCGAAATAAGCCAGAAAGAAAAAGATAATTAAATTAAAGGTGGTTTCTCTCATATGTGGAATGTAAAGAAACAGAAATATCTCCACAAAAGTCACAGTACACAATATTGTGCTACTGGTGGGGAGAGTGGAGGGAGGGGAAGGAAGGATTTTGTAAAGTTTTGCTCATAAACCAGTCATCATTTTGAGTATCTCTGTTGAGTGTCACAGAAAAATTGACAGGAACTCCATGTATCATACCATGGGATACTTGATTCCCTTCTGTTCTCTTGGAGACATTTCTCCTGGTGAATTTCCTTGGGGAATTTTCCTTGGGGAATTTTTCTGGTGGCCTCTGGGTTTCCTTCTTCTTGTGCTGGCCTCCACTAAGCATAGTGCTAACCCTTTAAGTTCCTAAGTTTGCTCAGGGGCAGGTAGGATAAAAGGGAGCAGAGACACTTCTGCCCAGAACAGAGAGGAAGAAGTACCCTATTCATTTGATTTAGTTGTTCACCTTGGCTGTTCTCTCCAGTCCCAGGACATGAATTGGGATCCTTGGGATGTATGTGGACCTGTGGACTCCACCTGCTGAAGGCAGCTGACCAAACTGTGACTCTACCAGGTGCACTGACATCTTCTTCTTTTTTTCCTTTTAACCTCTTTTATTTTTGCCTTAATTTCTTCTTTGGAAAATTTCTCTGGTTAAAATAAAAACATTCAAATGCGTGCCAAGAATGCAGTTCTAGCTTAATCAATTAAGAGTATCTAATAAGCTATCAAAATACAAAACAACCGTAGCAAATTAGAAACTAAATTGCACAGTTGAGTGCAATCTGGAAATAAATACCTGTGTCTTTTTATCTACTGGTGAAATGTCAGAGAAGGATACTTATTGTATTGCCATAGTTTAAAGCATTTGGTGGTAGACATGGGATTGTAGTGGGGAGGAGTATATAGGACAGAGTTGAGAGCAGAGATCATTGAATAGTTGTGAGTTTCATGAGAGATCTGGGATGTTAAGTGGAAATAAAGGAGAACTAGTTCTCAGGATGTCTGGGAATCAGTGTAAGAAGATGAACAGTAACTTATGGGTGGAGGAGACAGAATGAAGCCTTTTAGATTACATTTGTTTAGATTTCCCACTGGGTTTTCACATCTGCAAATTTAAGATTAGAGCAAATACATTAAATATTGACAAACTGTTATTGCATAAAATAAACAGAATTTGTGGGTAAAAATGTGTTGTTGGAAATTAAAAATCTGATTACTAGATGAAAGAAAAGAAATCAAAAGAGTACTAGAAGACAAAGTTTGAGAAACTCTCAGAATATAAAGAAAAATAAATACTTTTGAAATGAAAATCAGAAGTGTTTGGGATACTTTTGTTGTCCTATTCTAATAAGAAAATGCTAATTTCAATAATTAACAATAAAGGTCACTTTCTTTTTTACGACCAGAAAAGGAGTGCTACCTTTGAAATTTTCCATGCTTTAAATATTTTTCTTTGCTGTTGACATATTTCTTTGTTTAAAATTTGAAATATGGACACAATTTTACTACTTTCATGACCTATAAAATAAAAACTTATGCAATTATATCTAAATACACCTATATTTGTATCTGTAGCAATATCCATACCTATAATAAACAGGGAAAGACCAGCCCCCTACTATTGCCCCACAATGAACAACATGATTTCCTTCTTCCTCTACATTACCTTTATGTTGTATTATTGCCTTCAAATTTACATATATTTTCACCCATTCTTGAAGTGTATATTTTGCTCTTTGTGTTTCTTATGCACTTCCTTTAATAAAGTATTATATAAAGGCAACATATTTGAAATCATAGATTCAGTAAATAGTTTGCTTTGGTTTAACATTAACAGTTTTTATTTATTTAAAAGACTAGGCTTAAAACCATGTGATCTCAATTCTGTCTCTTCAAAAACATAGCCATGGGACTTAATTTTCTATTAGATGCTATGCTGCAAAATGGAACAATAACTTGGGTTATTACTTTTGAATAATTTTCTAACTTTTTTTAACTTATAAGGTACACTCATATTATAGCCTGTCTATACTTTGGCATTTATTTGTTTATTTTTGTTAGAACAGATTGGAATTATAAGGATCCTTTTTATGATGTAGTGCTGAAGCTTACTTCAGATGATAGACTGTATTTTTATTAAAAATATTGAATAAAATTATTAATCTTACTCATCTACCTGTCTTTTTTTCTTCTTTATTAATTTTACCTCTATTCTCTTACTTATTTCCTTATCTTTTCTCACTTTTTTTCAGCATCATGCTATTATAATATGGCTGTAGTTGTGTTGTTATTGTCATTATAGTCTTGAAAAATTACATTTTTAATTTCTAAAAATTATTTTTAATATCTGGATTGCTATTTTTTCAGCAACTAAATGTCCTGTACATTTTTACCGATATTGCATGAAAAATTCTTAATATTCTTTGTATTATTTTGTAGTTCCTTGTGGCAACTCTTGTCATTTTGAGTTCTCTGGGTTATTAATCTTGAATTTACAGCTTTGTGCTTCTTTTCTTGAGTTTTTATATAGATAGTGTTTTATATGAAGGCAAGCTGGTTGGGTATGAATTCCTTTCTGTCCTTTGACAATGAATAGCAATAAAACTTCTTTCACTTTGATTTTCTCATCTGTAAAATGGAAAATTTGTCTCAAGTGTTTTGTTGGTCTTTTTCTATAAATTGAGTTAATTTGAGGTGAGGGGATTTGCCTATAGATGCCATAAGTATGTGTTTTCCTCTTTTAGACATAATTTATTATGCTATCTTCTTCAAATATTTTTTGTTAACTAAAACTTAGAATAAATATGTCTATAAATTTATAATTCTGTACTTATTCATATGAATCCATGTCTATAATGCATAGCTAAACAATCAGACAAATCTAAATTCATTAACTTAGGCCTTTTAAGAAATAATTAGTTTAATCAAATTTTAATGATTTACTCAATAACTTTAAAGTGCTTAAAATTATACCTATCACTCCTATATCATATGTGGAATAGATTATCATTAGTGATTTGCAATATTTAATCCTGCTGGATTTTTTTCATATGTTCAAGCTTGTATTTTCTCTGTTTGCTCAAACTTAAGAGGAGATTTTCTCTTAAGAAGCCTTAGATGTCTCCTTTAACAAGTATGAAAATCTTCCCCATTTTATTCAGTAAAAGAGAAAAAAGTAATAGGAAACAGATTGCACTTGTCATTTTCAACATTCTCAAGATTGCATTATTTACGTACAGATGAGATAAAGCTGGAAGCAGATGATAAGGCATAGGATTTCATTTTTACTTGAGCACAACCTAATTTTTCTGCCTTAAGAGGCTGAATCCAGTAAGCAAAGACACCTTAAACCTGAGGGGACTTGCTATTGTCACTGTGGTTAGTTTCTTCTTACCATGCCAGCCTTTATTCCTCTGACTCTGACTACCTGCTAAATAGTGTCAGTTTGGTTGTTCCATATAGATATTTACAGTTTGGCTATTGCTGTTCAGAAGGCATGATACAAAACTGAGATATATGAACGAGTGTGTGTGTGTGTGTGTGTGTGTGTGTGTGTGTGTGTGTGTGACAGAGAGAAAGTTACACAAAAAATATTTTATTTTTCCCCTTTTTCCCATTTTGTTTTCAATTACAGAACTTGGGACTGCTGGTTCACATAGTCACTCTATTGCTTTCAAAAGAAATATTTTTCTAATCAATCTACTTTAAGTTTTACATATTTGGCAGGAAAATTTCACTAGTCTCTAGTGATGACTTGAAAGTTCTCTTTTTAAACTGAATTATTTATATCAGAAGGAAAATAAGTTAAACTTGAGAGTAGAATGACATTCCCATCATATAAATCATATTAACTAGTTCCTTAAGGTTTATTTTAATTTAATAACAAAGCAAATCAAGAGTATGAAATCACACAGTCCACATAGAAAATATAATGTAGACCTTATAAACAACTTTCTAATAATTATCATCCTCCTAGTGAAATGACTTGAACCTATTAGAAAGTTCCCAGAAGCACTTGTTACCCAGTATAATTTTTTGTAATCTTTCTTAATTAAAACATTAAATAGTATGTGAAGCAAAGTGACTCCATCTTGAACAATGCTGTCTTAGACCTTTGATCACTGCCTGCCTCCTTCCCAGCATATGATAAAAAAAAAACAAAAAACAAACAAAAATGAAACAGTTCTTGAAACTTTTTTACCCATGATTCTTATACTGCCAGGATGTAAATAAAAACCTATAAATATTTACTCGAACAAAGATGCCCATGTCATAAAAATAAATGCCTCTGGGATATTGACATCAGTACTTTTTCCTAACTCATTTATTTAGTTAGCTAATAAACAAACATACATAATAGAGAGATAAAAAAAGACCCTTTAGTCTTGATGTGTATCTTGCTTCAACTGAAGCCCCATTCACTGGCTGTGGTGTCTTAAAACTCCCGCATGTAAGTTTCCCTAATAAATTACTAATAGATCCCAGAGATATGTCTACCTTATTCTTTAGATTTAAATTACCTTTTCAGTTTGGGGGAACATACACATTCCCATAGCCCAACACATAGTAAAATACATTAATATCTTTAGCTGCTATCTGCCTGTTATCCAGAGATTTGTATTCAAGTGTTAACTTCAAATATCAGCACTTTAGAAAGTCCTTAATGTATATCTCCCCATGTGTCTGTTTATTTAATTTATTCAGAAAATATTTATTTTGCACCTATTATGTGCCAGGACATTTCCTAAGTGCTGTAAACACAGCTGAGAAATAAATCCATGCCCTTAGGTGTTAATATTCCACAGGGAGCAAGAAGAACATAAATAGGGCAATGTTTAATATGTTATTAGTAACTGGTTGTATGAAGAAGAATAAAGCTACTTTGTGGCATGGGAAGTGGTGAGGGTAAAGTGAGACACTATATTAAAGTGAAGCATTGAGCAGATATTGGAATTAAATAATGAAAAAAAACAAATATATTAGAGAAATTCAAACTCTAAATAGTCTAAATGAAAAAGCCATGAGTTGGAAACACAACTGGCATATTTAAGGGTGTAAAATGTTGTGATTGAGGTCATGGGATGTAGAGAGTATGATCTCATGAGAGGATATGAGGATGTGTAGGTTATGAGGTCAGATGGCCCTAAGAACAATCACAAGTTACATCCCTTGTAATGTTATGCACCTGACTGAACAGGGGACTTGTAGAAAGGTTGTTACTAGAAGAATGATCATTTAATGTATTTTTCATTTCATAATAATCATTGCTATGCTAAAAACAGTCAGGCCATAATATCAGTTTTAAAAAATGATAATTAAAAATTACTTATAGAGCTGTATGTTAACCAGTGATTTGTCAAAATTATGCATCTGTTCCATATAATCTATTCAGTGGAAGTTTAAAGAATATTAATTAACCTTTTACCCTTCAACTCACTGTCATATTTTATTTGTATAACTGATTAAATGGTAAAATAAACAGCTATAGGTAGAATTTCTATTTTTATTTTGTGAAAATTAGACTTTAAGGACATTTACTAATTTTTTTTAATTATTACATAATAGTCAATACATATATCTTCTAACTCTAGAAAATATTTTCTAGACAATGATCCATTTTTGTCTTAGAGGAACATTATTGTTAATTTTTTTAATGAATGTTTTCATGCATCGTTTTCTTTCTTTTTCCTATTAAAAAATACCTCTGTTCTTTTGGCTTTATTTTTTAACTCTTCTAATTGATTTTGGTTGCGCCAATGTAAAAATAAATGGTCACATAAATTAGACACTGGTCAGCTATGATTTAAGCACAAAAATATTCATTAAAACAATCTCTGCAATGAGTTGACATTTAGTAGAAAACAAAATACATAATACAGAATTGTCATTATATATGTATATACATAAATAACAATGTAAGAGATGACTTCTTTTCCTATCTAATGGTGAACCTAATAAGGTAACCCATATTTTAAAGTATAAATATATTTTAATAATACTTTATATCTTCTTATCTTTTCCTGAGTATATTTCTTCGGAACAAAAATACATAAGCACACCCACATACTCATACACATTATCAGAATACTATTACGTTAGAAAAAACCCTTAAATACACACAACTTTTAATAAAATATATTGTATTATCAAAATAATTGAAGTTTGTTTTCTTTGAATATTCTTTATTCTAGGCAATTGAGCTTGGATATGGAAGACAAATAATCATCTAAATACACTTTTATCTATATAATGAAAGATATTGTTTAGTAATAAGAAGATGTCTTAGAGACACTTCCCAATATTAGAGAGATTATTTAAAGAAAAATGTGAAAGGATGATGTAAAAAAGTAACTTTCTGTTCTAAATTGTATTGTGAAATATTATTGTGAAATATTATTGATTCTAAATCATATATAAAGACAGCCATGATAAATATATGCAACCAAATAAATCACAAATAAATGCTTTATTGCATTTCTAACTCAAATTCTTGAGACTTGTACGCTATTGAAAATTGATTCTAGCACATGGTGACTGAATTGTTAATTCCTCTGGACAGAGTCCATGTACATGCAAGGACCTGAGTTCAGGACATAGGGCTGGGATAAACAATCAAGAGGAACAACTAAATAAAATAAATAAAGTGCTTTTTTCTCCTCTCTATTCCTGCCTGCATGTCTGCTTATTCAACTTTATACCTGCCTGTACCTTTTATTAAATTATTTGTTTGTTTATTTTTAATGTATGGTCGATTGACTTTTTTAAATGTTTTTATCCTGTCTCAACGTCGTTTTATCTATCTTTGCTTAGTGTGTTTTTCAATACTCCAAAGTGAATACTTGTTTTTCTTTCAAGTTGTCAGCATAATTTACTCTATTGTAATTGTATTTGATTCTTCATCAGTTAGGATTATTAAAATAATATTACATGTAGCACCCATTTTTTTATAATAAAGAGTTTATAGGATTTTGCTTTATAAAGAAAATCTGAACCTCACTTTTGTAGAATTGACAATGTTTCATATGTATATATTCGTATTTGCTAATTTACATCCCTACAAAGAGGAGAAGAATATACATTTTTTAATAAAATAAGAGTAACAGGAATTTATTAGATAATGAAGAATGCAATCTCATTATGTATGTTTATTTTCAAAAGATGCATTTATCTACTTGCATTTATTTGCATGGGAGAAAAACTCTGTTTTTCATCATCAACCTGTTATTAACATGGCATTTTATTATTGCACAGAAGAGAAGGAGCTAATACCAAATTTTTCTTGGCTTATTCTAAGAATAAGAAACAATGTAGGAAAGAAAGTAGTTATTTTTCTATCTAGCCAGGTAAGTTGCATCACAGTGCTTCCCAAAATAAAATAATAACAAATGACCATTTATTCTTGGTCAATTATTATTTAAACATTGAGTCAAACATTTACATGCTTAAAATTGATAATCCCCCTCTATATCTCAAATAAGTAAGCAGTTCTTTAATTTTCATTGGCCCAATAGACAGAAACTGAACCTCAAAAAAGATGTGTTATTTTCCAAAGATTTCACAGTCACTAAGGGTGTATATACATTTGCTATATAAAATTATTTTGTTTTGTATTTTTATGTATGTGTAGCTGATCCTCATTTGGAGTAAAATTATATGCTCACCTAAGTACTGCAGACTCTGCTCTTCTCATCAAGTCTATAAAGAGAATCAGGGTTGGTAACTGTATTACCACAATCAGGAAGCTGCCCTCCTTTGAGTTTTCTTCCAGTCATCTTACAGTCAGTTGCCTTTCTGCAAATCCAGCCCCTGTAGTTTTGTTAAATTATTTTGGTGATTTCTGGTCGAATATGTAGAGGTAACATTTATTTCATCTAATACATGAGATGCAGGTCAAATTGTTTCAGGAGAGAACCACAGGAATCCACCATACAAAATAATGCTTAATAATACTCTCTAATGATGTGGATACATTGATTATTTTAAAGATTTCTTGTTTTAAAGTGTCAGCAGGATGAATCCTGGAAAAAAAGTTAAATTATTGGATTTGGGGAATTTCTCATGTCCAGCCTTTTTTTTTTAATGTGATAGGCATTACTAAGAATCTTTTTTAAAAAGTACCTAATTTAGGGACTCTATGATTATGAATAATGGGAAAGAATAGATAGAAAACAAATATTTAAAGATGCAGTTCAAAATTTAAGGAGTTTGTAATTAACCATTGGGCAGAGCTGATCAGAAAAGAATGTATCAAGAAAAGGTAGCGTATGGTGATGAGTAACAGAAAGCCCTTACAGAAGATTTGATAGAGGAAAAGAAACAGAGAAGTAGCTGAAAAGGAACGCAGGATTACCAAGTTTTTATTTATAGAGTTCAGTAATTATTTAGTCAGAGAGATCTGAGTTTATTTAAAAGTTTGTTGAATTTATTAATAATGTTGAATGGAAAAATTGGATAAAACTATATTCAAAAAATAAAGTTCATGTAAGTTTTTAAGAAAAACTTAAATGCTGTATATTTTAAGAATATATGCAAATAAATTATTTTTAAAAAGATTGTTGGTCTTAATGTCAGCAACTTGGTCCCTTTTGAAGAGAGTTGGGAATGAGATTTGGCAGAGACAAAGAAGCTTTCCATTCTACTTGGAATTTTTTTTTTTTAATTCTGTGTATATATACAGCAATTATTCTATTATCTATAGTTTGATTTAACTGGTAATGATGTATACATAGCAAATATTTGCATAAAAATAGGAAATAAGCAATGCACAATAATATTTTAGAGTGTGAATTAAAATGTGGAGAAAATCTAATTATAGCTATTTTCTCTATTAACTTTAGAGACTTCATTCGCATTCCTCAACATAGGGAAGGTGAGAACTAGAGACTTAAGAACAAATTTCCATCTTATACACTGTTATGTCTACACAATCACATTTAATAATCCCTAGAATAGTTCAATTATAGAGCCAAAGTGTATAATTTTAGTGATTTCCAATTTATTTAGGGTATGGTGAAACCATTCTTTTTCTGTATTGAAGATGATTTCTACCAGTTGAATTTATTTGAACAATATTCTAGAAAGGAATGATATAAATGTTCAATAATAATAATGGATGCTAGACCTAGTAAGTCAAATTTTTTGATGCAAGTTTGACCTCCGGGACATTGTAGTGATCAAAATTCTTTGAAACTATAGAGTTTATAAGTTTGGACTCAGAAGGCAGAAAAGATATTTCTTCCTTCACCCCTACTTTCTGTTGAATCCTAGAAAATTTGAAGGGAGACTGTAAGTAAATTTAATAAATTCTCACTTTAAGATTATTTCATTTGAACAAATTGGATAAATAATTTATTAGACTAAAATTCAACACTAACCACCAGATAAATTTACTTTTCCTAATGCTTATTCATCTGTAAAATGGGGGCTGTAATAACAACTTTTATATAGGGAGGATTGTGAGATTTAATAGAAGATGATAGATAGACATGATAGATCATAGAGAGATGAGAGAGAGTCTGGCATATAGCAAGAGCTAATAAATATCAATTTTTATGAGACTACTTTTTTTTTCTCAAGCATTTTGCATTAATTTATCTTCACAATAACTGCATCAAGTTAGGAAGCTATTGTGCCAGTTTATTTACTTCTGTTGTTTCCCCTCCCTGTCTTATTCGACACATGCTTTATGCTTCTTGATTTCATTCTATCAGGATGGAAAGAGCAAGGCTCTATGTTCACAGTCAGGTTAAAATAAATACAATGTCATAGTTGTTTTGGAGTTCATCAAAATCTTGGGGGAAAGACACCATTTTTAAGACTATTGAACACAAAGTGATCTATTCATTCTTTCTTTTAAGGGAGAAACAAAGGAAGAGAAGAAGGAAACATCTTTAGTTAGATATTTTTGTTTTTTCATCCTGGATCACAAGCCCAAACTCTTGGGCTTGACATGGTCCACATGTCAGTGTCTCAGTCACCCAGACCACAACTTTATATTGCTATTGTGACATTTTAAGGTCATATTACTAGCCTGTTGAAAAAAGAAGTGGGTTTGTTTAATTTCTGACTTTCATCATTAGGCTCTCCTAATATTAAATACAGGATAATCAGTCCTCTTTTCAGTTTGTTTATTTATTTTTGCTTTTTTCTTGCTCACCCAACCCCAATTAATTAGGACTCTTGCATTATCTTTACTGAGCAATAACTAGCGAAAAGGTTATATAACATTACAATTATTTTTAATGCTTAACATATATGAGAAATATCTTTTTCAGCAGATTGAAATTAGTATTCTATACCGTCTTCTAGGGTTTGTAGTAAAGTGTGATCTGAATTCCATTTTCTTGAAAAAATAACTTATTCTGCTTTTTAAGATTCATCTTTCTGAACATCTTTTATTCAGTTCAACTGAAGGACAGAATGGGACGAACAGATAATGAGCTAGCAGCACATAAGACTAACCTTTTTGAATAATAAAAAAAAAAAAATGTACATTTGCTCCCTTAGGTTATGTTTCAGCAGAAAAGACACGTATCCATCTCGTCAAAAGGAATTTAAGGTGTCTCTAAACATCAAAATGAAAGATTCAGAAATGCATTAGTATTATAGGAGAAATAAAACATCTAGCTAATGTGTCTGAAGGAAAGAGCTATATTAGTAAACAAACAGAAAAATTGGGTGCTTTAGTGGTATTAATGAATTTAAGGATTATCACAAGAGAAAATATAACAATATTGATGAGATATATGAAAAGCATTTGACAGTTAATTCCTAATATGCAACAAACATTGATCAAATTATTGAAATGGAATTTAACAACAATAGGTTACATATAAAAACAGTGAATTCCTTATAAAACAATACCTCCAAGAGAGATTTGTTTAAATGTCTACTAAATGAATGCATATTTAATGTAGTAGATTGCTATAAAAAACTTAAGGCAAGTTTTGCAATTATTTATATAAGAATTATTTTAATAGAAAATCTAAAATATTCTGAGTGTTAGTCAAATGTCCTAAAACTGCCACATTTCTAAATGTTCATGATATAGAACACAGAGTTGAAAAGGCACTCTATAAATGCATTTAAGTAAAAACTTATCCTCAACTCTGACATATTCTAAATAAATTGGATTATTCTTAATAAAGCAAAGTACTAGCATTATGAACAGTGTCAATGTATAGCTCTGTCATAACAAAATGCAACAAAAAAGATGACTTACAAAAAGCTCTAATGTGTTCAGTGTCTTTTAATTCTTAGAGAATTATTCTGTAGAAAATAAATTCCCTTTATTGAAGGTCAAATGATCATTAGAAATATTAAAGAAAAAGTCAGATCTCCCAGTTGTCATTTTGCTGCCTCTTGATAATGCTCTTTCTGCTCATGTTTCTTTTAGTAACTATGAATGTGAATAATTTATAAATTTATAACTAGGGAGAATATTCACCAAGAACAATAGTGTCTCATGAACTTAAATTAGAAAATAGCCAAGTTGATTGTGCTACTCTCCAGAAACAATTAATGCAGTGTTTTGTGAAACTGCTTTTCATTTGAGAATGGAAAGAAAATTGAAACAGATATGAAATCTTAAGTAACTCAATTTTATGTAAATTTATGTATGAAACAAAAAGCAGCATTGCAATGAAATCTTCTGGGCCTTAATTTGATTCAAGGTCTGATACATATTTTGACCATCCTTCCTTCATGCAAAAAGGAAAATACTCCAGATAGAACAAGTCATTGACTGCCTAATGTACATCAATCTAATTTGCTAACTTACGATGTTTCTCAAGGGTATTGACTCTTTGGTAGTCATCAGAAATATAAATGGCCAATGTGGTGTGGGCATCCGGTGCAACAGAGCAGAGAGGCATGGTATTCGATGTGCCATATCCTTTCACTTCCAACAACTAATTAATGGTCTGCTATATATCCTGTTTCTCCCAGGTCAGAGATATTGTTAAGAATCCTCAATGTTGCCTGTTTAAATTAAAAAAAATGACAGACAGATTCATCTAGGGTATCAGGTATGGCAGGCGTATAAAGTCCTTTCTCTCTAGAAAGCTCATGCCAAGGAAAATGAGCAAGGGAATCCAAAAGACTTAGTTTTGTTTTTTTTGGGGGGGTAGATTTCATTTATTAAACACATAACTTCTTAAGAAAACTTAAAGGTATTTCATTCTGAGCAAATAATTAATTTGATATATAAATTGATTCAACTTCCTGATTAAATCTTTGTATTATAATCAGCAAAACATTTTAAAAAGAAATTCTAATTCTGAAAAGGTTGTCACAAACTGCAGAACTTCTTTCTTTTCCAAAGAAATATATTACTGTAGGAAGTAAGTGTGGTTGACTCTGTACATAATTACATTTAAATGATATGAAAAGAAAATCAGTAAATGTAAGTCAGAGAGTATGCATCAAATAGGGCAAAATTCACACTGAGTTCATATAGATAGAAATGTAATCTTGATATTCATTGAGAAAGCAATTTTTATTGGAGAAGATTTCAATGTTTTTTCCTTGCTCAACATTATTAAAAATTGGAATTTATTTTTCTTGTATACTGAGAACAATTCAATGCTGAGCTACTTAGTAGAAAATTAGAGGTGAATGGAATTCAACAACAAATTAAAACTACAGATAGTGATCTTCCGTGTGCTAGGTAATCCTGTATGTACTGAATTCATGACATTGTGAATTTACAGGAATGGCATAAAATAATTATAAATCTAAATAAAAGTTTAGGTTATTACAGATGGTAGTAAGTCATATGAATGAAATACAAAATATGAATTGAGAGTAACGGGAAGTTAGTTGATTTGCTGATGGGTTTTACATCTATATTCATGAAGGACATTTATCTGCAGTTTTCTTTTTCTGTATATTTGTGTCTGTTTTTGACATCAGAGTTAGGCTATCTTCAAAAAATGAGTTAGACAGTATTTGTTCCCTTCATTTTCCAAATAGTGGTGTTAAAATGGTGCTATTTTTTCTCTTTCACTGATTCAGGGACAGTTGCTGAAACTTCAGTTAAAATATATGTATTTTTGTAGAGCATTTTTAGGTTCAGAGAAAGATTGATAATGAAACAGAAAGATTTCAAATACATCCCTGTTCCCACATATTCTTAGAGTCTCATTATCAATATCCTCTAGCAGAATGGTATATTTGTTACAATTGAATAATGTATATTGATAGATCATTATCACCCAGAGTTCATGTATTTCATTAGGATTAACTCTTGGTGTTGTACATTTTATGAATTTTGGACACGTGTATATTGACTTATATTCATAATTATGATGTCATACAGAACATTTTCACTGCCCTAAAAATCTTCTGTACACCATCAGTTCTGTCCCCCCTCAACACCTACACCTGGCAAACAGTATTCTTTTAATAGTCTTTACAGTTTCACTTTTTTCAGAATATTATGTGGTCCGACTCATACAGTATAGACTAGGCTGATCATATGACATTTTAAATAGGAAAGTTCCATTTTTTTTATCATATTTCCAGAGTGTTTCATTATGTCAATCTAAATGACAATTTTGTCCTATATTTAATAAGTCAGGTTATCTGTGCCATTGGGCAAAATGAGCGGTTTAGTAGTTCTGGAGCCTGTCTGTTGGTGGGAACCAAAAGTAGCTGCCCCTTTTTCCCCATGTAAAAGACAGTCATTTTTGGCATTGATTGCAGTGGGTCATGACTGTTACTGCTATTCCTGTCTTCAGTGAGGAAACAGGAACCCCATGGGAAAAGGATTTCCCCCATCCCACGTGCATGCAGCCCTCTTTCTTTGAAGGGAACAAGACACCACCGTGTGCATGAGCAGTAAATTAAGTATTATGGGGGTTATTTATGGTACCATGGTATTTATTCCTGGCACTGTGTGGATTATTGGGCATCTCTAGCACAGGATAGTTAAAGTAGCATGTGCTTTAGGCAGGACATTTAAAGCAAGGCTTTAAGGGGTGCCAAATTTGATGTTTGCCTAAGGTTCAAAATTCCTTACACAAGCCCTGGTCACTGGTATGAATTCCTGCAGGATCACATGGCCTTATTATGTGGGCATCATAATATTTACTTGTTGCTGGCCTGACTGCTCTGCTCTGCCTTTTCCCTTCTCCTTAGATGCCAGCGTGTAATTCCATCTCATTTTTGTCATCCCAAATTTTCCGTTTTTGTCTCAAGTTTTCTCCATGTCTTTTCATGGCTTGAAGTTCTTTGCGCGCGCGCGCACTCGTGCGTGTGTGTGTGTGTGTGTGTGTGCGTGTGTGTGTGTGTGTGCGTGTGTGTGTGTGTGTGTGTGTGCTGAATAACATTCCATTTTCTGGATGTATCACGGTTTTTTACTTACTGAAGGACATCTTGGTTGCTCACTATTGGCAATTATGAGTGAGTCTCCTGTAAACATCTATGTGTAAGATTTTGTGTGGACATACGTTTTCAATTCTTTTGCATGAACACCAAGGAGTGAAATTGCTGGGTTTAATGGTAAGAGTATATTTATTTCTCTGAGTAAATTCTTAATGTCTTTCAAATTGGCTGTACCAATTTGCTTTCCCACTAGCAACAAGTTGAAGTTTCTGTTATTTCACTACCTTGTCAGCATTTGGTGTTGCCAGTGTTTCACATTTTGACCATTCACATAGGTGTGAAGTGGCATCTTGTTTTTTTAATTTACTTTTCCTTTTTGACATATGATGTAACCTATCTTTTCATATGCTTATTCAGTATCTATATATGATATATATATATCTATCATATATGTATATATACCTATATATGTATGCTTATTCAGTATCTATATATGATATGTATCATATATGTATATATATCTATATATATATAGATATTCTATGGTGAGATGTCTATTAAGAGGGTATCCCATTTTTTTATTTTCTTATTGTTTTAAGAGTTATTTATGTAATTAAGACAACCGTCCTGTATCAAATGTGACGTCTACAAATGTTTTCTACTAGTGATTTGTCTTATTATTTTGACATGATCTTATCATGTATGTGTCTTTGGAGTTGTATCTTAGTATTTTAGTAAAAGCAATTTAAACAAAATTTCAGTTTATTTAAAAGTTTTTAAATGATTCTATTATCTCATTCTTTCCTTAAGCTTCTTTGAGAAATAATTGACATATAATATGGTATACAAGTTTAAGAAGCTTTATGAAATGATTTGGAAATATCACTACGTAGAGTTCTAGCATTAAATGAATTATAAGTAAAGCATAAACACCTTTACACAAATTTTAAAATTTAGTGGGAAGAGAATAATACCTCAAAACAAAACAAAAATAATTGAAATTCACCTAGTTTTAAATTTCAATGTTTGAAATAACAAGAGTGACAATCTTTTTTCATTCTAGATACAGGTAATTATCTCATTCTCATTTTTTCTTTCTATCATACAAGCAACATTATCAATTTGTTCATCTTTAAAAAACATTTTGTTTCTTTTTCTTTGTTTATTTTCAATATTACCTAATTCTTCTTTCATATTTGTTACTTTTGCCTTGTATTTGCTACAGGTTTTTTTAATCTTTCCTTGGTTTCTTAAATTGCAAGCTGCTATTAGTAATTTGAAAATTTTCCACTTTTCTACTATAAGAATCAAATGTTGTATATTTCCAAATTTGTTTTTATTTGGGTATGTTACATATAGTTTTATATAAGATCAAAATATTTATTAATATACATTGAAATTTTCCCTTTAATCCTTGGATTATCCAGGAATATTAATTTCAGGTATATAAATATGTTCCTTTAATTCTAGTATTGACTCTGGTTTTTATTGTCATCAGATAATATTCTTGTCTTTTATTTATTTTAGATTCATTAAGCTTGTTTTATAACAGAGAATGTCAGTTGTAAAGAATAATATATATGCAGTTGAAAGGAATATGCATTCTACTTTTATTGAGTAGAATATATGTGAGTGAACTATGGTTGATACTCAATAATTTTCATCTATTCTTACTGGTTTTCTATCTACTGGTACCAATGATTTAAAAGGGACTATTAGAGTAGCAATCATCTGTTTTTGCTTATTTTTCCTTTCAGATTTTTTTCTTTTTATTGTAACTTATTCTACATATTAAAATAAACTCATATGTATAGGTTTCCTGTTCCTCAGTTATATGTCAGTATGCCCTGCCCTCCATCAAATCACCAAGTGTTCTTCATTACTGCCCAGTGGACTCCACCATCATTTGCCTCCCACCCTACATCACATTGCTTATTGGTAACCTTGGTTCTATTGCAAGTGTATAATAAGCATTAATTTTGTTTCATCTGTTCCTTTGTTTTGTCTATTCTGTTCTACCGATGTGTGAGGTCATCTGGTATCTTTCTCCTTTTGACATATTTTGTCTAGCATAATCCCCTCCATATTGATTCAATCCATGTTGTTTCAAATGACAGGATTTCATATCTTCTACAGTTACATAGTATTTCATTGTATATATGTACCATATTTTCTTTATTCATTCATCTGATGTTGGACACTTAGGTTGTTTCCAGTTCTTAACTATTGTGAATAGGGCTGCAATAAATATGGGTTGGGGGAGTACTTAAATCTCTGAAAATGAGTTTTCCTTTTATTTTTTTATCTTTTGGACAAATATACAGAAGTGAAATGGCGAGATCATATGGGATTTCCATCTTTAACTTTTATAGGAATCTCCAAGCTGTTTTCCATAGGTGTGGTAACAATTTGCACTCCCAACAACAGTGAAAAAGGGTTTCCTTTTCTCCACATCCTCACCAACATTTGTTGTTTCCAGATTTTTGAATAGTAGCTAGTCTCTCAGGTGTAAGGTGATATCTCATTGTTGTTTTAATTTGTATTTTCCTGATAGCCAGCTAGGTAGGAACATAATTTCATGTGTCTGTTGTTCACCTGTATGTCCTCCTCAAAAAAAGTGTCTCTCCAATTCCTCCTCCCATTTTTTTATTGGAGTACCTGTTTTTATGTTAGAATTTTATGAGTTCTTTGTATACTTTAGATATTAAGCCTGTATCAGGAACATGAAATGAAAATATCTTCTTACAGTTAGTAGGTTGCCTTTTGGTTTTGGTGATGTTTTCTTTCACTGAAAAGAAGCTTTTTAGTTTGATACAGTCCCAATTGTTTTTCTTTTTGTTTCCTTGATGCTAGAGTTGAGTCCCCAAAGACCTCTCTATGGCTGATGTCATGGAAAGTCTTGTCTGCCGGGACCATTCCCAGTGAACAGGGAATAGGGAGGGTGTGGGGTGCCACAGGAGAATAAGAAACACTGAATATGACAGAAAGTGGGATTAGGGGACTAACGACCTTGAGGACTGAGAGCCTCAAATACCCTGCCTTCCACCTATTTATTGAAGTCGTAACCAGAACTGCCTCAAGCAGCTTGTGAAAGCAATTTTATTTTACATTATATTTGTTTATTCAGCCTTTTGTTCTTTTGCTACATAGCTGTTCTTCCTTGTACTTGAGAGTAAACAGTTACAGGAACTCTGCCCCAGTATTTTTCCACTGTGGCCTTCATCTGGTATTCCAGACATGGTGTTCCTGATGTTCTACCAACTCCAACTTCTTCCTTGCTCTACTTTCTGCGCCCAACATTGTCTATGTTGTCTTCCAAGAATTGTATGGCTTCCAGTCTTATAGCCAAGTCTCCAGTTCATTTTGAGTCAATATTTATGAATGGTGTTAGAAAATGAGCTAGCTTCATTCTTTTGCATGTGGTTGTCCAGTTTTTCCTGTACCATTTATTGAAGAGACTTTCCTTTCTCCATTATATGCTTTTGGGTTCCTTTGTCATAGATTAATTGACTGTATGTGAGTGTGTCGGTTTCTGGTGATTCACTTCAGATCAACTGATTTGTGCCTCTGTTGTTACTCAAGTATCATACCATTTCAATAACTCTTATTTTTTAATACAGCTCAATGACTGGGAGTGCAATACCTCCAGATTCGTTTTTTTTTTTTTTTTTTTTTTTAAATAATTGCTTTGACTACTTGGGGTCTTTTGTTGTTCCATACAAACTTTAAGATGTTTTTGTTCTTTTTCCTGGAAATATGTCCACATGATTCTAAAGGGGACTAAATTAAATCTGTGTATTGCTTTGGGTAAGACAACCAATTTAATAATGTTGATTCTTTCCAACCATGAGCAAGAGATGTCTTCCCATCTCTTCATGTTGTCCTCTATTTATTTTAAGAAGGAATTGTGGTTTTCATTGTGTAAGTATTTTACTTCCTTTACTAAATATATTCCTAGGTATTTTATTCTTTTAACTTCTATTTAAAATGGTGTGATTTTCATGAATTCATTTTATTCTAGCAAGTTGTTTGTGTAAAAGAGTACAATGGATTTTCGTGCATTGATTTTGTTGGCTGCCACTTTACTATATTTGTTGATGAGTTCTAGAAAAATTTTGGCAGAGTTTTTAGGATTTTCAATTTATATACTCATGTTATCAGCAAATAATTATAGTTTTACTTCCTCATTGTATAATTGATAAATATGAACTCTGTGCATTAAATATCTCTGTACCTCTTCTCTCTTATATTTCTCTTTAAAGATATATATATAATTAAATATGAATCTCTATTTGTGTATTTTATTGTGGTAAGAAGAAAATTTAACAATAGATTGACTCTAATAATTTTTGATTATACAATACTGTCATTAAATAAAGCATAATATTGAAGGCAAGTATCTAGAACCTATCCTCTGTGTTTGAAACTTAGTACTCACTAAACCACAACTCAAAAGTTAGTTCATTATCTGTGGCATAAAATCTAGCATATCTAATTGTATAATAATGACATATACAAGTTAGCCTATTTTATGACATATGTATTCCACAAAATTAAGCTACTTTATATAATTCTTTAAAAAGGAGATAAACTAACATTGAAATACTATTGTCTTTATTTTGCAGGTTTTGTTCTCTTTTCTAAATTAAACAGATTTTTTTTGTTTTTACTTATCTATTCCTTGGGGAAGAGAAAGAGGAAATACAATCTCTATGACATTTGCTGTAGTATTCCTTACTTCTGAGATTCAAATAATACATTCAAAAAATACAATACAATAATACGAATAATACAAATAATTCAAATAATACATTCAAATAATACATTCAGTTCCTGGGACAAACACCATGTGTTCCATACAATTTTTACAACTTTCTGAGCATGCACGTTTTCAGAGTGTACTCTTCCTGAATTTTTCCCTTTTGGTGATCTCTCATCTTTCCTTGAGTTACAAATATTTTTACTGATCTTTCTGACTTCTCACTGATCCAAATTTGGAACTCAGATTTTCTTAACACATGCAACTATTAAAACATATTATAATGTGTAATGGACTCTAATCTGATTTTCACATTAAGAGTTAGGTATGTATGTTAACCAACAAAGATTTCTAATAGGAATTTAGGCAACTTTTAATTAAAAATATTGATACCACAGTCCTTGGCACCTTCATATACAGCTTACAACTGGTTGCATCCTTGCTAAATTCTCCACTGTCTTCTATCTTCATCTTTGTTCCTTTTCTCTTTTTTTCTATTCATTACTAAATAGTAATGCCTTTTTTTCTTAGACTAACAATTTTGAAAATGAAATACAAATTCACTTTTTAATACCCATGAACATTTTATGGAAAAATATTTCAATATTGAGCTCATCTCATATTGAACCTCATTGACATTTAACTTACTTTTTACATGTAATTTATGGAAATGCTTATACTTCATTTATAATGAAAAATCCAACCTTATTAAGGTAACAGGTGATTATAATAAGTGTATATTTCAACAAATTTGGACAAATTCATTTTACCACGTAGATGCCATCACATTTAACACACGAAATATTCAAAAATAAATCTGGAGATTCTGACAACAGAATGCTGGTTACCCAAGAATAAGGGGGATGGAATGTAGTTTACAATGAGTAAAGGGAGGCAATATATGGTGATTGACAAAAACTAGACTTTCAGTGTATGTAGAATGTTTAAATATAAAGCTTTATAACTGAAACTTATATTGTGTTATAAAACAATATCATCTCAGTTAAAAAATATACCTAATATATTTGTATCATGCTTAATTTTCCCTTTTGTTCCTTTGCAGAAAATCTATGGTATTTTCAGAGTGAGTCAACTTCTTACCAACTTTGTGTCATTATAAATTATATTTGTATTTTCTAGAATGCTAATAATTGGAATCATACAACATGTTCATTTATATGTCTGGCTTCTTTCATTCAACATGCTTGAGATTCACCTTTCTTGCTGCGTATAAGACTTTCTTGCTGCATTTAAGACTTGCATATACTTCGTTAAATTGAGGTCATATATTTCATTTTTAATAGTGTTTCAAATGTTTTTAAAATTTTTGTGACTTTATATATATTCTAAAGGAAAATTATTATTTTGTAAAATCTGTTTAGCAACCTGTGTGGCAGATAAACTGTATTTTATTAGTCCATTTTACAACAAACTTTTATTAATTTTGCTGCTTGTTAGTAGTTCAAAACAAAACAAAACTTTTTATCCATTAACCTGTGTTCATCAACATTTGAGTTGTTTACAGTGCTTGTATATTTTGAAAAAACTGCTATGTGTATACAAAATACACAAATGATGATTATGCTGACATATTTTCAGTTTGTTTTTTAAGAAAGCTGAGGGTAGAAATGTGTTATGTGGTAAATAAATCTATCTATATATATATATATATATCATGTAAGAGTATTTGAATTGCTCTAAGTCCCTGCTAATAACCGTATTGCCATTTTTTAATTAATCCCTTATATATGTACAAGTTTATGTATTTTCCTGATGAATATTTAGTGTTTTTATTTTATTATTGGGCTGTAAAAGTTACTTATATATTCTGATATATATCTATTCTGATATATATTATAGTGCTTGAAGTATTAACTTAATACATAAATATTGAATATTCATATATTGTAATTGAGATTGCATTGAATGTATTACTCTTGACATCTGTCTCTTTGGATTTTCTGTTCCATTAAAGTAGGATTTCTATTCGTTTACTGAGGTCTTTTTTAATTACTCTCAAAAGTACTTTGTTGAATGTACAGGACTTGCATATACTTTGTTAAAATATGGTTATATATTTAATTTTTTGATATTTTAATTATTTTTGAAATTTTTATAACCTCATTTACTTATATAGAATTCTAAATGTGATATTATTGTTTTTGTATAATCCATTTAATAATCTTGTGAGGCAGATAAGCTGGACTATATGAGTTACATTTTATAGGCAAGAGGGAAAATATCATTCGCATATTTAGTGTAAGAAAGTTCTGGGACATAAACTCTAAGCTTTCACTCTCACAACTATTCTTTTCTCATGGTTATTTAATACACTATTTTAAAGTAATCTGATGTCACAACTTTACAGTTTAAGAATAATATCTATAACATCTATTTCCAGCAGGTTAACTCTTGAGCCAACCAACCTAATTAATTAGCTCATAGCCTGGCATTGTTATACCACTAACTCAATCTCACAGCTATGTTTCAGGGTCCCATCAATCAAAATTGCAGCCAAACTGATCTTAAGGAACTAAGAGGACATAATGGTTAAGCATGTTTTCTTGTCTTAATCAGGGCCTGGCATAGCTTCACCAACTACCTAGATGGCAAATTGAAGAAACTACATGATGGAAGCCAAGGGAGGATCCATTTAATGGTAGATACTGAGGATAAGCACAGTCAAGATAACCAAGATGTGCACCTAAATAAAAATAAATAGAAGTGCTTCTTCCTTCTGTCTGTCCCTACCTGCTTGCCTACTTGCTTTTAATACTGTCTGAAACTTTCCTGTAAAAAAAAAATGAATAAAATAGAATTTGGTGTTAAACAGTGCACACTATACAGATGTTCATCTATCATGAGCCACACCTGAAGCCTATATAATGGTATGATCCAGATTTCCTTCAGTAAAATTTAACAAAAAAATTAAAACATGCAAATAAAATAAAACAATAGTCTGAAAATAGTAAATAACTATTTAGCATTCCAAATTTGTAAGATATGGCATTAGAACTTCAACGTATATATATATTAACCTCACTGAAAACAGTGAGGTTAAATCACTTGTGATCCTAGAACAAAAAATGTAATGAATCTAGATTCAATATCAGGCAATAGATCACACTCTCTTTATCACAAACATATACCGGGGAAAAAAATAATTCTATGAAATACATCTCTAGCGGTAGCTGATTCTGTTTTGCGTTATATTTTGCAAAGGTCAATTCGGAAAGGTTCTAGCTTTGCTATTTTTTTTTCTTGAGATATTAGTTTCATAAATGGAGCACATTAGCTTAGCATATTCTTCTAATAATTAAATGAGATCAATTAAGCAAAGTCTTTCTCATCAAGTTAGGCAATAAATAAGCATCTATGCTAGCTACTGTTCTTATTAAATTTCAAGTTACATAATTTTTCATATTTGAATTTTCTGTTTTATGAATAGTTGTTTTCAGTCTTTGAGCTATAGGTTTTTTATGCTGAATTTTGCATTTGTTTGAGTACATATAATATGTACTCATCAAGATATATACACTTTTAATAAGTTTTGGTTTTACATAGGATTTATTTTATCCCACTAAAAAATACCACCTTTATTGTTTTGATATAAAAGTCTTTATTATACCCACTGTTACACCTACTTACTAAATTTACTGTATGTTTAATTCAATTTTAAAAGTTCTGTATCTTTTGGAATCTTTTACTTTAGTGATAAATATCAAATTAATTGTGACAGAATGTAAAAAATTGGGTTGCAAATTGACCATATATTTTTTCATTCAATAATCCTGTATTTTCTTAATACTATTTGATGCTCTGTTTTTCATTTTAAATCCATTTCTTTCCTAGGAAAATAATTTATTCAGTTGTGCTAATATTCTTAAAATAATACTGATGTTTATGTTTTGCCATGATCAATATTTTGCCAAGAATCTTTGTTTTTCTTTAAGAAATATGATATATTTTTGTTTTTTTCTTTATTAATATAATTTTCAAAACACTTTTTGCAAATTCCTAAAGAAATGTCATTGGTATTTGATTTTAAATTTCCATAAACTATTAATTCAAATAAGCATGTGTATAATATATTTTTCATATTCAGGAGTATGGTATGTTTCTTCATTTACGAATATATTTTAAATATTCTGGCATTATTTTATTAAATATGAAATGAATTCTGTTGGGAAAGGCACACATGCACAGCCTGCATACCCTTGTATGACTGCATAAGAATTTGCCTGAGGCTTGGAATATTTTTTGCAGAGAGATAAATTCTCACAGACCATATTAGGCACATAGCATTGTCTGAGAATATCTTGTCCTATTCTGGGTTTGATGTCTACTTCTCTTGTTCTACTTAAGAAGGGTGCATCATGTGTAACTGGGCCAACTCTACTGCTATGTTTGCTCCTGGAAGGGAAGGAAAAGGGTGGTTCGAAAGTAGCAAAATGGGCATACATGTAGACTGTCTCTGCATCACTTGCTGGGTGAGATGTATGGACCCAGGAAACTGACACTCATGATTGAAGATGACCTTAGCCTATTTTCTATATGAATAAAACATTTTTCCATCCAATGTCTGTCTGAGTCATATCTCTCCTTGGTGACATCAGCCCCTGAAACCCAAGCAGTGTCTTGATATCCACAGATTACTGCTCCTGGTGGCAGGCATTGTTGTATCTTTGTTTAGCCTCAAGTGCAGAGACTTCTCTCCTAAAGATGAATACCCGTGTCTCTAACTACAACAAGGTTATACAGAAAGTATTATCAGACCTACTTTACAGATGAATAAGTAATTACTTTTAAAATTATTAATAACTAATATCTAAAATAGATAATGATGGCTTAGAGGTCTTTACTTTTCAATATAAACTATGTACTATAGTCACCTTGTTTCCCTTTATGCTTTCTTAATTTAAATAGTTTCTATTTATTTCACTTCTATTTTATAGTTACTGTGTGTAAAGAACTATACCCTTTTTATTAAAGTACGCCAATTTAAAAGGCATTAATTGGTAGAGATATCAAGGATGATAGACGCATATTTGACTGGGAGAAACTAAAGAAGAGCAATTGATATTTATATTTTCTTAACAACTGTTAAGCATTGGAATTTTGATACTTAGTAGCATGAATAGCCTTGATTGGGTCACACTTGAAATGAGATCATTTAAGTTAGTTCAGACAGATTTCTAAGACACCTGCCTTTTTTAACCTTGCAAGAATAAGACTGAATTGCCCATCAAATTGGTCCTGTCTTACATGAAGTTACCAATACACAATCTAAGGAGAATGACTTATGTAAGTAAGGCAGTTTAAAAGAGAATAAAATATGAACAGTGAAAGTCTAGAATTTTTCACACAGTTTGCAAATTGATAAAGGTCAAAAAGAAAAGTCTTACGAAAGATTCTAAAATCATCAGACTGAGTTCCAATATATAAACTGTTATTTCACAATATCAAAATAAAATATGATTCATTATTAAGAATATAATTTTTAGAATCAATCACCTATAAATACAAAATGACTTATCAAATGACATATGAAGTGGACTATTATTTCTAATTCTTTATTATCAGCATATTTAAGAAAAAGAGCCTATTACTCAGTACTCTAATTAAAGCAAGATTACTCAAAAATAGAATTACTACACTCAAAAAGATCTATATCTTGAATATCATGTCATAAGCAGCTACTACATGAGTTAAGATTCAGTTATTGCTTATTTTCACCTTTGAAGTCAAAATTATATTGCTGAATAATTTATATTTTGTTTTAAAACAAGTCTTGATTTTCAATAACCTTTAGGCCAACTGAAAGTCAAGATAGGTTCACATGCCATTTTTTTGCCCATGTAGTTTATTAAAAAACACCTACTTAAAAGCAGCAAATGCTCTTTCTTAATATATATGAATCCAATAAATTTTGAAACAACAAAATATGAAGCAAATAATATTCATAATTGAGCTTCTACTGTGTCGGTTGACATTTTCCAGCATTTATTCAGTAAAATGTTGACACAGAGAAAAGTAAAGGCAATATAGTACAAAGATTCTGAGAAACAATTATCCAACAGAATTGATTTTAATCATCATCGCCTGTGTAATCTTCCTCAAGTTAAACTTCTCTAAATTCCTATCTCTCAATCTTTAAAGAAGTAATAATAGTATTAAAATATAATAATAATAGCATATATGGAACAGATTGGTTAAGACCAATAAGTGGTGCAATGCATGTGAAATAAAAATTGTTCATCAATTTTTCATTAACTGTTTATTAACTACAGCGGATAAGTTTACTAGGTGCAGTCCACATACTTCCCAAGGATTAGGGCCAGGGATATGGGGAAGGGGGGAAGGGAGAACTAAGAAGAACAACTAAATAAAAATAAATAAATCTTCTTTCTAAAAAAATGTTAATTTAGCAAAACATGAATTTATAGCATTAAGTACATACACCCTCAGTTACTCTATCAACTCATTTGTAAATATTTACCAAAAATATACAAAAAGAAAAAAATTATGATTTTATTTTAGTATACAGAGAATGTACTGGCCGTTCTTAACATTATTGAAAATCTTTATACTAATAAGTTCCTTGGCTACAAAGCTCTCAGACTAAATTCAAATGATAGATGGATGATCTTGAAAAAAAAAAGTGTCCCTTAGGATAAGTTGGACAATCTGATTGCTCTCTTGGGCTAAATTATTTGTCTTTTGTTTTTTAAAGAAAAGATACAGAAGGAATGAAAGCAAGTAGGCAGGCAGATGGGAAGAGAGAGAAAGAAGATGCATTTCATTTTATTTTTATTTGGTAGTTCTCCCAGTCCTGGAATGCAAACCTGGGTCTTGGGGTTATATGAGGACTATACTATCCACCACAGCACACCACTCAGGCTAAGTTTCAAATAGAAAAAATTAACAATCCAAATGTCTTGGCAGAAATGTTAGACTGCAAGTTGAGGGGGAAATCTCCTAGAATGGACTAATGATTTTGAAAATGGACAAGTTTTTTTCTATATCCCTGTACATTATTCACACAAACTTTTATAATGCCACTGGTAGGTGAAGTATATTCATAGTTGGAAAACTTGATGATAACATATGGGCTATTTAATAACTTTACTGACATCTGGCTATAGAAAATGGCCATAATTCTTAGCTGCAAAATATCACTGTTACATTCTAATTTTCCTCCTTTTTTCCTTCAAATTATAAAATCAATTAAAAATTTAATAATTGACTCTACCACATTGTAATTTGATCTAGGAAACAATTGGTTTGAAAATCATGATTATTATATAAAGGAAAACATTTCTTTAAAAATAATCTTACATAGCATAACTTAGTTGGAGAAAATTCACATCTTTAATTGTGTAGAATTGTATACCATTCAAAATTTTACTCAGGATATTGGGTAAAGAAATCTCAAATGAGCTTTTGGAATTTATAACATTTCTTTTTGTCACCTGTTTTTATTTTATAAAATAATATAATAAAATTTATGAAGTCTCTATCATGCACAAAATAAGCAGCATAGTCACATTCATGTTGCTGCCAATGAAACTTTTAAGAAAACATCTCTGTATAATGAGAATACATTTCAGACTTTCTGTTATCCATAGTATCAAGCAAAACTTATTTAATTCACTAAGCAATATATTGTTTCATGTTTGCTTGAATCACATATTCTAAACTGATAAAACATTTTTATACCAGTTATCAGTTGCCTGATTTTTTCCTTCTAATTTATTATGCCATGTCTTGCTTTGAATTGCAATGGATAGAGCACCACTCCTTTTTATCTAATAATCCAGTAAATTAATGCTTGTTTCATGGGTATGGATACTGCTTTTCCCAACTCAATAAGTAGTTGCCATTTCTTATAGAGAGAGGCTATTTTTTTTTCTTGTTCTGAATTGCTCAAAGGATCAGCAGTTAATATAGTATTTTCTGTAACAATTATATTAAGATGCTGAAGATTTGTTTCTCCATGTTCATTTTTTTTCATTAAGTAATGCCTAAAGGAGTATTTTAATATGATAAGTGCACTACCTGCATGAGCCAGACTTCACTTGTTAAATGATGAGTGGTTTCCTGCCATTACGTTTTCATGCAAAATAATGGTAATATAAGTCTTATAAAGTACAGAAAATATATTCATCTGTTTAAGTCACTCTTGAAAGACAAACACTAAAAGATTGCTGTGTTGTTATACAGATTTTGAAAACAACATAAAAAATTTAGCTAATAAAGAGCTGTATACCCTATAGAAAGCAATGCGGCAACACGTAAAACTAAATGGTAAGAGACCATGCTTAATTTTTCTGCAATGAAATTTTATACATTGTGACATCAATTTGCCAATTCATTCTCTACCTGAATTAGAGGAGATTCCTGATGAATCAAAATGTGGATTATAGTGACTTCGCTACAGCACGAGACCAATTTTGAAATCTAAGTTAATGTACAGATCAAACAAAAGCGTTTAAAACATTTGCATCTTCTCTTGAGGAAATTTCAACAGAAGGGGACAAATTCTTATATATAACATTTAAAGCCTTTTATTTGTGAGCATGATAGATTTATTAGCACTATGCTTATAGCCATCTCTGAACAATTAGAAAACTGGAAAAAATGTATTGAGAAAATTTCAACTTATTTCAGTATTCAAAAATAAGCAATATGCAACTAATTCCTCAGGAAAATGAATGAATGACCCATTTATGATCCTTGATAAGTCCTATAATGTCCTTGACTCATTGCGAGGACATAGTTTCTAGATAAGAATACAGGAGAGTAGACTCACTGTATTGAGAAGATAAAGATTTGTGAAAACAGACAAGCCTGTAGAGTCTGTTAGGGACAGAAAGAGAGAGGTAGATAGGTAAGTAGATTAAAACTCTAATAGAACAGGCAAATAATGATTTTAGAGACATGAAATTGGAGAATTTCTAGAGTTGACATTGGAATGGAGACACTGCAGTGCTAACTAGTCAAAATGGAGAATCTTCATTGAACACCTGAACATTTAGGAGAAGCACATAAAGATGGATCTTTGCTAAGTTTGAACTATTTCTGAAGTGAAGCTTGTTCTTAAATCACATTAATAAAACTCAATATCAACTTAAGAATGATCCAGATAATTGACTGAAAAAACTCCTACTTCTTTAAATGGAGGTAGCAATAACCAGTATTCAATCACGTAAAATTTATAGTGTTCAGCCTCCAGTCAATAGTTATTAGATATGTATGTATTCTGCTTTAACTTAGGATGTAGAAAACTGTAAGACAAGGACACTCTAACGAGGAGAAAAATGTGAATAATCCATAAAATCATGTTTTTAATCTATGAGAAACACTGAATTTGCAATGCAGTGTGTGGACTAATTTCTAAAGGGTGATGAGCCATTTGGAGGATTTTGGGGATACGTGAGCTATTTTATCTTTGGCAAATCATGGAAGAAAAGTGTGGTAGTCATAAAAGTTCCTAAGAAGAAAGCATCTGAAAATTCAGTGAATTCTTAAAAACCAAGGGTGAGCTAACATGAATTTTGAGTTGCTAGAAACCCTAGAATAAGAAGGACCCCCAATCACTTACTAGCCCTTTTCCATGGGACTCCTACAAATGCCCAGAAGAAGGTTATGAGCCAGGGAAGAGACCGAAGAGATACCTTTGTTAGTACATAGCTGCAGGAATTGCTGCTGAGTTCCAAGATTGGAGCAGAAGTACTTAGCAGTGTCCACTTGTGCTCCAGATCTTGCATCAGTACAGGGTAGTGATCAGCTGCAGCCGGGAATAGAAAGAAAGTTTGCCTGTAGCATGACTTTGATAGGAAGAAAAATGTGACTGCTACTGGGAGATGAGTATCAATGTCCTTACCTTGCTTTGACTTAAGAAGACCAGGCATGGAGATGCTCTTGGTCTATGGAGCATTAGGTGTTCAGGACCTGGTGAAAGCTGAGTATGGGACACGAATTTTAGAAAGAACATCTGGAACACTGGACCTCATGTGAAAAACAAAATAGTTATTGGCAACAGTAAAATTCTATTATTTTAAAGATGGAATCAAACGTCCCAGAGGCCTGAAGGAAGAGGCATGCTCGTGGAAAGCATGTTGACTTATTTAACTTGGTACCGTTAAGTTCTTTGGCACAATAACCGGGATTTCATTCCAAAACTAAGAAATACACAAAAAATCAATGATAAACTACTTATTATAAAGAGATAAAATAGTCAATATAACGAGAAATAAATAGATGTTGGAACTGCCAAACATGGACTTTAAAGTAATTATGATTAATATGGTAAATAAATAGTGAATAAATAGTGAAAAGCTGGAAATATATGAACACATGGGAAATTTTAGCAGAATAAAATAAACTGCAAAAATTAAAATTAAAATGCCCAGAATTAAAAACACAATATCAAAAAGGAAGAACTCTTTCAGTGAACTTATCTTCAAACGGGATACACCAGAGCAAAAAATGAGTGAGGATAGGTTAGTAAAAGTTATTTAAATTGAACCATAATGAGAAAATCAAAGATCAAACACAAACACACAAAAAACAGATCGGAGAAGCAAGAATGTGTTGTGTAGTGTCTAATATATATGACATTTTTGTTTCATAATGAAACAAGAACGAAAATTAGGTCAAAAGATGTATGAAAAATAAAACATAAGATCTCAAAAATTAATGAAAAATAACAGATATCAGATCCAAGAACTACAAAGAATTCAAATTAGAAAAATTATAAAGCATGGCACACCAATGCACATTATAGTAAGACAATTGAAAATCAAAAATTGTGAGAACATTATAGATTCTCTTAGGCAGCTAAAATTAAAATAATCTTAACCTAGATAGGAAGGAGGCATTTATAGGATTGTAGTGTTTGTTTTGGGGGTTTGTGAAACTGACTGAATAGCAGGTCAGAAAGAAAATTTGTGAGTATATTTGAAAATGAAACTAAAGAATTGACACTTATGTATTTTTTATTGGTTGTCTATTGGTGTTGCTTTAGCAGTAAAAAGAGGCTAAATTTTTGTTTACTAATTTTAAGTTAACTTGTTAAGACTATGTCGATTGAATTGACTATGAATAGCAGAATGAAAAGTACTAGAGACAAGATAGATATATGGAGGCTACTGCAATAATTCCGGTAAAATGTTGTGCAAGTCTACACTAAGTTAAAGCATAATTTGTAGCATCAGTAGACTAGTAGAGAGGAGAGAAACAGGAATCCAAGCAGATTTATACAGTAATTCCTTTAACAATAAAATGTTTCCTTAATTTTATTTGTTTCAACTGTCCATAATTCCTTCATCATGATAAAATAGTATTTCTTGTCTGCAAGACATGCTTGAGCATGCTTTTTTCACTATAGACTAAGAATTTTCTTGATGCTGGATAGGGTTTTCTGGGAAATAAAGAGTGTTATGTGGGAAAATGTCAACAGAAAGTGACCAGTGATGCACATAATTGAGGAAACGGAAGTAAGAAAGCAATCTTCCTTGTGTTTTAATAACCAAAGACAGTAAAGTCGATCAATCTTGCAATTATCAGGAGTCTCAATCAAATAAGTAATGACATTACAATGGAAAAAATATTTAGGAGAAAAAAATATACAGATGAGTTAACCACTCGCAGAAATAATGAGAAAAAATACTTGATATGTCACTTTTCATAGAGAAATAATTTAGAGGATGTGGGCAACAAAAAGAAAGAAGCGAATCTAAAAAAATTGAAATCGCAAGTGGGAAGTCTTTAATTACTGAGCGTCATTATGTTTATTTGGATAGCACTGTTATATTTAACCTACTCAAAATTTTGCAAATCTCATTCAAACAGAAATAAAATACTATTATATTGTGAATTAATTTTAAGATTTGTTTTTGTAGAAGATTGGATAATTTGGATTCAGTCAAGTTAAAATTATCAGGCAAGTCATATACTAAATTATTTTTTTTTTCTCCTGAATAAAGCACAGTAACTATTTTTCCTTAAAGAAACTGACTAGCTAGCTTTTATAGCTTTTATGTTGTAACTGTGTGTGTATAATAACTGATAAATGATTCCTATGTGACTCGTATATTTTATCTTAACATATGAAATAAATTGAGAAGCTAAAAAAATAAGAAGTTATGGTTTTGAAATTCCAAGAATCTAAATACACTTTTCAAAGAGATTACCAAGGGTTATTTTTTTTTGCTTCAAAGAGATAATCAAGATTGAAGATTTTAATGTTTCTTTTCAATTTAAATTTTGCATACAGAATATAATTTGCTTATTACAATGCTTCTTATTGAATTATTAAGGTTCATAAAATAAGCAAAAGCAATACAAAATTTTATAATATTTCCTAAATTAAAAATAAATTTTTACCTATTTATCATTCATGAATAAAATAGACAGTAAAAAATGATTTTATGAACTTCCTCCTCCTCCATGTATTTTTCTTTCCCTCCTAGTTATTAAGCTCCAGAAAGTAGCACAAATTAATTAATTAATTGTTCATTTTACTTTTAGTGTCATTAACAACAAATATGGTGTGCCCTGGTATAGTAACAGTTAGATCAATTACCTCCAAAGGAACAAGCCATATACTCCTAGGTTCATGTCCTTGGTCTGGGTGGATAACTAGTGTGAACAACTAAATTTAAAAAGAAAGAGAGAGATTAAATAAAGATCCTTCGCCCTTCTTTCTCTTCCTGCCTGTACCTTTCCTAAAAAAAAAAAAAAAGAAATAACAATATGACATTTTAAAAATGCATTTAACAATTAGATCTTGCAATCAAAAACTGGAAATAAACATTTTTAAATTATATGAGCTTCTGAAAAATGCATCATTATTGAATGTATAGTGGGCATAGCACTCATATTTTCTAAATCCTATTGTTTTTATTTAAATATAACCTATAACCAATATCTTAATATTTTTTCAAAAAAGTGTTAATTTCTGGGTGATGTTATTAAATCTTACTTTAAATAAATGATCTTGTATATGAATTAAAAACTTAAGCTAAAGGAATAGTAATGGACTAGCCCAATAATGTCAGAAATGCTACAAAAATAGACTCTAATTGCAGATACTCTAGAATATCTCAAGTACTTGGATTAATTATCTCAGAAAATTTTCAATACTAACAAAATAAAGTGCCTAACAGCTTGAGGGTAATGCTTTTACAGCTTTATGGCAATGTGAAACATCTATTGTTAGTGGTTTGGGAAGTTTTAAGAAATTTATTTAGTTGGTTTTGATAATAATAATACTTTTACTAATGAATCAGTGTGAATTACAATGTGAATAGCAGTGACAGGACTCATAGGTCACTCTCAGTCCTTTTTGGACAGCTTGGCCATATCACAGAAAGAATCCATTTTCCAAATAAGACTATAAGAGGTAGTGATTATTCTACATTGAGAAGTTAATGTTCTTTTATAACTGAACTAAATTTTACATATACACTAATGATGCTTTTGAATTGTATTACCATAAATAAATAATTGAATATATTCTTAAAGAAATACACAACTTCTACAAAATAATGAACTGTTTGATAAAATGAAAGAATTCTTTAGATTATGCATCAGAATAATAAAGTAGAATACTTGAATTCTTTCACCTAAAAATAATCAATTTCAACATACTGAGATATAACCTAAACAAATTTGCTCTGCCTTTTTGCATACATTTAAAATAAAAAGCATCATACAGTTCAATAAATAACATATATATGAACATCACAGGATCAACATCCTATGATTTATTTTATGTATTTGATATGAGAAGGAAATCATTCAATATTATGAAATAGAAGAATGCATTTTAATGCTTATAGAACATTTTGTACATAGCAATAATAAAAACTAAATAATTAATTATGTATGTCTTACTTCCAAAATAAAATCTTAAGACATGTTTTCATGAGCACCTTTTATATATGCTTTTTTTCCTATTAATAATTATGATATTACCATATATTTGTAGGGCTGACATTACATATTTATTGACTGTGGATTTTTGAAACATTTGAAGAATAGTTTATTTTCAAATTTTCTTCTAGAAATGTTATAATCATTTACTTTCTAACATCTGCATGAGTTACCCAAGATTGACGGTGTAAGTGAAACAACAGGAAAATAAGGTCAGCACAAATTCAAAAGCTTCAGCTTTAAATCAATCCTAAAGTATTGAACAATAGTCTTACCATATTTGACTCATTTGGTTTCCTCATCAATGAAAAAAATGTTTCCTGTCTTCTCAAATCTTCAACTTATTCACCCAACAGATAAAATCATCAATTTACTGTAGACAATCACAAATTCCTACTTTCTCCAATGAAAATCCAAAGTTGTTGGAATCCATTACGTATTGCTTCTGTTTGGCTATAGAATATATTTTTCTCCTATTGTCTAAAAACAATACTATTTTGTGCACTTTGTACTCTAACTTCAGTCTTCTCTGGAAAACTGAACTGTTGACCTTCTTTCCTCTGTCTTGTTTATTTAATCATTCCTCTATAATAGATATTTACGTTGATTTTTAAAACATGATAAATGATTACCTACTAAAAGTTAACAAAAATTTTACATGTTCATTTCCTTCCAGCTACGACCTTAACTTTTGCTATTGAAATTCCCTGTATGCAATGTCCATAAATATGTAGCAACTATTTCATTTTTAGCCATCTTCTAAAATTGAATCACTTCCATCTAGTTTTAGAGCACCTTATTGCAGAGACACAGCTTTAGCAGAGGTCACTACTGAATTTATTATGTCCAGAGGTTACCGCCCATATCAATGTCACACATTTCAGCACAGTTGACCCTTTTGTGAGAACTTTTTCCTTACTTTTGAAGACATCATGCTTCCCTATTTCTCTGGCCAGCCAATAGCTTCCATTGATGAGACTCAAAAAGGAAATAATTAAAGGTTATGATTAGTGTGATTATTGAGACTCACTCCCATGTCCTTGTTCATTCTTTTTCTCTAATAGACACTTTTCTTTCCTCATACTTTACTTACTGTCTATGCATATTGAAGACATATATCTTATCTTGCATATCATAAATCTTTTATTCTGAAGGTGTAGCATAGCCAAACACTTGCATTGATAAATGCTCCTAGTTTTTAATGATTTGTTTCTCTTCTACAATATTTTATGTTCTTAAGACAGGTAACATATTTTTATTTTTATTTTGTTTTATTTTATTTTCTTTATTACTAAGCATCATGCTTAGGACATATGACAGTCAATCAATATAGTCTGAATAAATTTTAAAGATAATGGATCAAAACTTCAATAATGTTTTACTGCATTTATGATAAAGATTAAAAATCTAGTATGGGAACTAGAGCCTACACTTTCAATTTTCTAGACATTTTATCCCATTTATTTTTCCTCTTATCATTCCAGCCACATCAGCATATTCCAATTATTTGAATGTGATGTGCCCCATTCTACACAGAGAATTTTTTCATAGTCTAATCCTTTTGCTTCAAACAATTATATAATTCCTTTTATCTTAAGATTTAATCACCATTATATGCTTAATACTTTAATATGAATATGAGCTTTAATGCATGATTGGCAAATATCTGTTTAATGAAGAAAAAAAACAAATGAGAAATAATACATACTCTAAGATTGTGAGCATGATTTCATATTAATCAAACTTGGAGGAAATGGTGCTTGTAATAGGGAAAAAATAAAGGCTGCCAAATATTATAAGACAATCAAAATTCAGGGTTTCGTTACTGATTTAAAATTCATGTAATTAATTTTGTAGTTTATAGTGCTATGTATAAGACACTCCTAAGGCATTTAGGTAGTAGTTAAAAATGTGCCCCCAAAGGGTAACAGTCAGGTCTTTTTTTTCAATCTCTGTTGTCCTCTATTTTTTCTAACTTTATTAGAATATTGAGTTTATTTCACATGCAAATTTTTGTCTGCCCACCATTTCTATATGAATACCACCATATCTATGTCATATCATAATATTTCATAATACTTTAAGTCAAGTGAAGAGTGGAGTTCCATCTTAAAAGTTAAATAGGGGTTTTGTATAAAACATTCTTGGCAATGGAACATGGGCAAGAGTTATCAGACACAATAGGGAAAGTTCTCACTCTACCTTCTAAAAAGGACAGCAAGATATCAAATGAAATACGAAGGGACATTTCAATAGACTCTTTAAATTATTTTCCTAAGGAGACTTCTTCCACTGCCAGAGATCTGGAAAAATCTCATGGTCAGTCATCCAGAAGAAATTTATTACATAATTGATGGCCACTTTAGGAATACAACCATCTTTTACTTTATCTCCTTGTGTTATTTATTTAATGTGTTCTACAGAACAAGGTCCTTTTGATTTTTTAGAAATTTTTTTTCAAGTATTTTTGAACTTTTGATTTTGGTGTTGATGGTTTTGAGTCTTTTCCATTCTGGTTTGATTTTTGTGCATTTTTAGCTGGAATATCTCATACAGATTTTTTGCTGGAGATTTTTCTTGAGTTTTGTCATCATCATTGTCATCCTCTTCATCAGCAGCATTTTACGTTCTATGGAAACTTGCTACCACTGCCAGGGGCAAAACACTTTCCAAATATATTTAGGGCTTTCACATGTTCCTCTTCATCTTCTGTTATTTATCTTCCTCCACAGCTACAATGTGCACAGATCCACTAATATGCCCAGGACTTAAACTACGATTCAACCTTAAGACCACAGGTGGTGCTATTTCAAGGACCCAAGGAATAATGTTGGCTGTCTAGTCATTTTCAAAGTTTCTAGTGTTACTTTAATTGAACTGCCTTTCTAATTCATTGCCTCTAGTTCAGCAATGGGCAATTCGTTGTTTGCACCTGTCCCAAAATGACTTATTAAAGATAACTGGTGCTCAATTTCATCATTATCCACCTTAAAGTGATCATCTTTGTCAGCCTTTATTTCACAACTGAAAAGATAGTTCTGGGAACTCAGGAAGCCCATGTCCATGTCCATCAAATCTTCCATGGGTTCATGGGACACTCTTAGGTGTGAGAGAAGGCAGGCATAGATAAATGACTACTGTCCTGGAGAACAGCCACACAGGATGGAATCACAGCAGGTGTGTTTTTTTGTTTTATTTTTAAATTGACTCTCCAAAAATATGTAAGTAGTAACTACTTCTATGAGTTGAATGATCTACAAGATCAATGATTCTGACAAGAGTTTTGCCATCCTCTCCAGTGTTACTGGTTTCTCTATATGAAGGCAGGTTTGAGATTTGTGCAAAAGAAGGGAGAAGGAAACTCTTGCAATCTTTCTACTTCACTTCTTCATTGGATCCATCCCAAGTTCAGATCTCTCTGTTCCTTTAACCTTTTCTCTTCTGATATGTTGTATAAATTACTGAGTACACAATTCAGATGAACTCTAAGTACTCTGCTGTCACCTACCTTGTTTGTGCCTTCTCAATTCTTTTTTCTTTTATTAAACTGAAAATCATCATAGCATCATAATTCTTGCTTATTAATGTCACTACTAGATTTCAACAGATAAAGGTAAAAGTGATATTAGGAGGATTGAGTCAATAAAGCAATGCTCATTTTAAGCAGCTAAAATTTCTTATTACTCTGACATAATGATGTAACCCATTTTACAAATTGCTGTGAGGATCAATTAAAATTATCTTTATCTCTTACTCAAAGCCATTACTCTAGCTTTTCTACAATTTTTCTCTTGTATCATTTACTTCCCCCTTTTATGGTATATTATCCAAAATCATGCAAAAACACTCCAGATTACATATCAAGAGACTCTCTTGTAATACTGCTCTAGCATGCCATTTTTTGCCTTCTTTTTATCAAACCCTTCAGAGAGTTATCAACACTCAAATCCCAATTCCACTCTTATAAGGACTTGAGGTAACTATATACACATATTCTTTCCATTACTCCACTGAAACATCTCCAGCATAGATGAACAAAAATCTTTAGGTCGTTAAATCTATTAATTAATTTTCACCAATTACAATATTTGAATTGTCAATAGTATTTCACATAGGTGATCATTCATGTCTTTATCACTTAGATGTCAATACAACACTTTCTTCCTTCTCCTTTTACTTAAATCGTTCTTCATGGTCAACTTTACTGACAGTACATGAATGAGTGAAGCTGGTATACTCACACAATGTACAATAGCCAAAACAGAAACAGCCTAAGTGGCCATCAATAAATGGCTGGATAAATAAGCTGTGGTATAGACAATCAATGGAATTCTATTCAACTATAAAAAAGATTAAGTTGTGTCTTTTGCAACAATCTACATGGAACTGAAGGGAATATGTTAAGTCAAATAAGTCAGAAAAAGAGAAAGGATGGTTTCACTCATGTAAAATACAATGAAACAAAACAAAGGAATAGAAAATTCTAATAAAATTCACAATACCCATGATAGTTGCTACCAGCTGTTGGAAAGAGAGAGGGGAAAAAAAAGAGGCAGCAATGTGGTAAGACACTAGAACTCTGGTGGCAGCTGTAGTGTGAAGCATTCGTATACTGAGAGTCAGTTTCAATATCTTAAAATACTGTACTGCAAACTAGAATAACAGAAGCTTTATAATAAAGTTCAATACTCTAGACTTTGTTCTTGGTTAACTTTGCGACATTTTCTATGCTCCCTTTTTCAGAATATCTCATTAAATCTCATTTTACAAATATATTTTAATCATTGTTAGTTTATGTGTTATTTCCCTTGAAAATTTCTCTTTTGATTTAAAAACTGTAATCCCAGCTGTTTAGATGATACTTGCAGTAGCATCTTTACCTACTTCCGCGATTGTTCTCATAATTACTTATCAGTAAAGTAGTCAAAATTAGCCTTCTAAAAACTAAGTTTAATCATTTCCACTACTTAATCTATGGATTTGTATCCCATTGAGAGTAAAAGAAAGTTCATTTTAGCTGGCCCAGTATTACTTTGAACTCTTTTGCCTTATTCCTATATACTCACTCAGCTCTAGGAACACTGCACTCCATGTAGATCTATTCTTTGTACATGCCAAGAATACTCTTCTCTCACGATCAGTGTACAATTAATTCTCAGCGTGGCAGTATCTTACCATTGATACTCACATGGTTTGTTTCTTCTTTTGTAGATCATTACTTTATATCTCCTCTGCCAAAAGGCTTAGCCTCATTTTAAATCTTGTCTGCCAAGCAAACCCTATTATCCTTTCCACAGTTTAATTTTTCCCCTAAAAGTACCCTCATCTTAGGTACTAACTAACTAGAAGATTTTTATTTATATATTTAGTTAGTTAGTTTTTAACATTAATGGAATTTGCTATTATTTTTCCTATTCTCTACTGTTAGAAGATTAAATTAGATTATATTCGAAACTGTATCTTTAGTATTCTATTACTGCAATTTCCAATAGGCATATTTTTGGTAGTATACTTTTCCCATTGATTCTTTGAATTAACATAATTGCCAAAATACAAAAAGAAATGCCCTTTTCAAGATCACAACTCTGATCTCATATGAAAACAAAGACAAGATATCAAAATGCCTTCTATCAATATTCATTTTAAAACTGTCTCACTAATAAACATTATCTAGATTATTACACAATGGGTTACCAAGAATCTCATTATCATTATGTGGATCGCTATTTTTTGCTCTATTTTTAAAATGTTAATTTTATAGAATTTATTTTGAGTATAATTTTTGTATAATTAAACAAGTTAATGTATAGTTTCTAGTGTATTTATACAAATTTTTAAGTTCATAATCTTATTGCTTTAGATTTAAAAGAATTGACTTTAGATGTAAATAATTTTCAATACTTAACCAATAAATATAAACAAATATACCTTGATATAAGTAATGTTTCTGACATTTGTGCTAACAAGGTAAAATTATGAATACCAACATGGACTTATTGTAGTCTTGGTAATATGAATCAACACCCTTGCAGGAAAATAGTTTGCAGCAAAATTATAAAATATTTGCTTTGTAAAAGCAGCATCCTAGGTGTATCAAGTTCAGTAAAGATCTGCAAGTTTTTATCGTGTTAACATGTATACTTCATTGAATAGTGAATAATTTAACACACGTGAGAAATTCAAAGAATATTAAGTAACTTGATGTTTTTCCACTCCTTCCAATTGTATTGATTCTGCTGCCACTCAAGTAAAACTTATTAAAAGTACAATAATAGTGTTGCTTATTGTCTATCTTTCTCATCACAATTTTCTCATAACAGCATGGATGAACCAAATAACAAAATGCAAGAAGAAGCCAATCTGTATCATTAGGTCCATTCTTTATTTACTTTGCAATTTCCAAAACAATTCAAAATCTCATTATAGTTCTTTTGAATTAAATTTAAAGTCCATTATATTCTATTAACAAAGGCAACTCACTGTTAGAATGTTATACCTTCCAAATTTTATGAATTTTCTCAATCTTATTTAAATTTGTATTGTCCTATTCTTAATTATACTTCAGAATATTTTAACAAAATTATATTTGCACTTTATTCTTGCTTTATTTGTCCAATATTCAGTAGAATTATATTCTCCTCACTATACCTCTTTTTTCCCTTAGTATTTTCAATAAACTTTGTTAGGTTGCCTGATCCATTAACAAAATATTCTATAAATTCTGTACTTTTCATTAGTTTCTCTATATTCTTTCATATCTCTGTTCATGCAATATTAATACTTACATTCTCTAGTTCTTTTTACAAAGAGTAAATAAAGATGGAGGATCACAAGTAGGAAACAATGAAAAAGAACTTTACTTGCTGGCCAAAAAAGGAGAAAGAAATTTGAGTTTTAAGTTCTTTCTCACCTGGATGCAGAAAGGGAAGTTTACATAAATGCAAAAAAGAAAGAAAGAAAGAAAGAGTTTCAGGGTCAGTATTTTAGGTCTCTGAAGTCTGCAAAGCTTTGGGAAAGTAATGGAGAATTCCAAAATAAGAAATCATGCCTACTTTAGTCCTAATTTGATTTAAAACAGTATTGTCATACTAGGAGTGGTGAGAATTTTAATATTATAAATGTATGTTTTTTTTCTTGACACTTGTCCCATCTTTGCCTCCATCTTGCCAGATTTCTGATTCTAGCTAGTTCAGAAGTGTCTCCTATATTTCTTCTCATGAACATCCTGGAGTTGAGAGCTCAACCATCATCATTTTCTAATCTAAGTCCACAAATTCCACACTTCTCTGTAATGCCAGTTATGAGGTTCTTGTGATTTCACAATCTCCTAAAAATAAGCACAAGGAGGCAAAAAAGCAAGTTTTCTTCTACCAATTACAAGGGAGTAGTCAGGTAGTGGAGTGATAATATCTCCATTAAGAACCATTAAATACATTTCAAAATCTGACTGCATTGCTATTTTCCAATTACCAGGTGCTTTCTCCTCCTATTTTTCTAAGGGGCTATTTTTTCCCTAAGTTCCTGAATTTTCAGATATTGCTACCTCAATAGCACAGTACTATCAATTACTTTACCTTTCCACTTCATCATCAAGCTAACTCCCACTTAATTTGAGATCTGAATATACAAGTGTTATTTATTCAGATTACACTTCCTAAGAAGCTCTCATTGCTTTGACGTATGGCCTCATAGTGTTCTGAACAACGGTCTGCAATCATAACAAACTTGTTTATTTTATTCTTTAAAAAGGTGACCAGGTTTTTCTATAATACTCATGAGTTAATATTTTGAAAGTCCTAGTTAAAATGCAAAGATGCTCTCTGAGACAAGTACAAGCTATGCCATTTTCATTCATTAGCATGTGAAATTAAATTAGTTTGCCAGATTAATCAACACTTACACATCACAGTCTTTCAGGTGTGCATAATAAAATGACAATTTAAAAATTGTACTGAAAAAAACCTGGCCTGAAAATAAATATAAGGAGGATCTGCTCTTTCCCTCTCCCTTTGAGACTACTGGTACATTACCAGTAGTCCAAAAGCTGTAAGAAGTAATTAAACTATCACATATATAGTATTTGAGTACACCATGCAACACATGAAGTAGTTTTCTAGACCCGAATTCATTCATTAAAAAAAAAAGAATTACCTCTTCTGTGAGGTAAATTTTAAAGAGTTTACAAGGAGCATAGAAACACAGGTAAAGTGAATGAGACTCTGTCTTCAAAAAATAAATTTAAAGTCATATATATCTAATGACAGAACATCTTTGTCAAATTTTGTTATGTTAATTTTTAAAAAAGCAATTAAACTTTTACTAATGTGATCTACCCTTGAATAATTTAAAACAGTAAAAAAAGTAATAGATAATTATAAAATTATGCTGATTATGATACGGTGTACAGTTTTTTGTTTCTAAAGCTAGTATTCTTTGATACATTCTTAATGTTTAAGAAGATTTTTATTCAACCTCATAAAGAATACTAAAAACATGGCAATAAAATTAACTAAAGGTGACAATACATTGAAAGGATCATAATATGATTATTCTACATTATTCTACAAAGATAAAGTGTGGTAAATATTATCTATAATAAGTTTAGTCAATGATGAATGCATGCTCATACAGAATGTGTGTACATACCTGCAAGATAAAAAAATATGTACAAATAAATGACTTAAGGTGGAGATACTTGGTAAAGAAAACTATATGTGTGTATATACATATTCATATGCATAAAATTAGAAAAAAATTATGCATGTTTGTAGAATCTTAAATAGGTATTGAATTCTTTATTTTCTATCCGTAAGTCAAAATTTTTAAATAATTTTAAAAAGGAACAGCTATGAAACTATGACATTTAATATGCATTGTATAACCCAGTTTAAACACTATTAAATTTTACCTTATTTTGGTATAAATTAGATCTAAATAATACATATATATGTTTAATGTATTATAGTTAGATAAATGTACACTTAAAACATACATAAAATTTTAAATTTATATATAAATTATTTTATATAATATAGTATACAATTTATTACTGGCAACTTGAAAATTCCCAAGCATTGGTGACTACTAGTATTTATTATAAGTATATGGAGGTAAGATGAACAATTGCTAAGTTAATAAGTTTGCTTCTATGATAATGTTTTAGCACAATAGCTGCAAAATAAGCCTGTAAAATTAGTACTACTTCAGAGCACTTATTCAGAATGTAAATATTGTGCCTATACAGAATCAGAAGACAATTGTCAGAGACCACATGAAGTGCATATTTTAATACCACCTTATTGAAAAACTAAAATATTCTAAACTTTTCATAGTTTTAAGAATTGCTGAAACCTGAGTAACAGTAATCAACTTTACCCTTCTGCTTGAAATGTACACGAACATGGTCAAATATACAAAATAGTATTTTGTAAGCTAGGAAATAAAGAGATATTGAAGGACAGTGATTCCTGAATGATGAAAAGCAAATGGAGTGAGTTTCCTTTTGCCCTAGGTGCTAGTCAGTAGAGGGTTTATATGCAGAGATGCAGGCATGCTGAACCAAGAGAGAGTTCCAGGGTTGAGAAGACAGGGTTAAAACTTGCAGAGCAGAATACTAGGGAAGATAGATCTACACAGAAACAAATCAAAACAAAGCTAAAGCAAACAAACAAACAAAACCCAAATCTTTAGACTTTGTAGAAGCTTCCCTTCAATGCAGTCCTGTGTGGAGCAGTGCTCCACTGAAGAATGTGAGTACATACTAAAGCTCTGGAAATATCTACCTGACAGGATTATGGATGTCACATAATACTGGAATAAGAAATAACATTAGCAAATGGTCCATTTTCAGGTTAGAAATGTCTGTGCTTAAATGATAGACATGCATAACTGCTTACTGTTGTGACAGCCACAAAGATCAGGTACCTGGGAAAGGAGGGGTCAACGAACAGACAACTAAGGTAGGGACCCCCTAGATGAAATAAAGACGCTAAGAAGGAGTACACAGACCCTGTGTACATACCAGAAAGCACGTAGCCTAGAGTAGCGTGCCTCCAAAGGGGAAACAAAAGGTGATGGAACCGACTGAAACCCACATTCAGAATTTACTAGTCCAAAAGGTACACATTTCCACTAGCCCAACCAAAAGGAAGATTACAGTTAAAGGGAACTGTTAAAACCTAAGCGACATCTGGGAAAGATTGTACACCCTACAGTGCTGAATCAATGAGGAATCCTAGGAGAGATCTGTGCTTTAGAGAATAAAACACTCATTGTAACCGGTTTTTGGGGGCGTGCCTGCCCACCAGACACCCGATCTTGCAAGGATGATATTAAAGTTTCACTGTCGCTGTACTTAATGTCTCTGAGTCCATTCTTGCTTCTGGACAGATAAGTTCATATCTCACACTGGGAAGAGTAACTGTTGCCTCCTGGCATTTTAGATAACTAAGATATAAAGGTTTTGGGAATGTATACAGATGGAGCTTACCTCAACAATGGAGAATAATGATCAGCATGAACATAAACTGAAAATGAGTTAGAAAGGCAGAATCTTAGGCTCCATCTCAGACTTACTGAAACAGACTATTCAATGTAACAAGATCTACAGGTGATTAATATGACTGTTTAAATTCAGAAGACACAAGATTATGTGATGTTTCTTTTGAATTAGTAGGTGGTAAAGTCCACTAGATTAACATGCTTAACATATTCAATTTTACATTTATACAAGTCACTCAAAAAACCAGCTGAAATAAGCACTAATTACATCTAACAGTTTTTATTTAGAGGGATATTAGCTAGAATAAAGAGGCTATAGGAAATTGTTTAATAATAACTAATGTCTTATGTAGTAAATAAATGAAATTTTGGGTGATAAATAACAGGAATTTAGTTTACAGTTTTAGGTGGTAACTTGAGCCTTTTGAGGATCACAGATTATTTCATCAGTTAGATACTCCAATTTGATCCTGATGATTTGGTTCATTTTTATATTTAGCACCCAATAGTCAAAGAAACTTCATATAAGGAGTGCTAAGTCCATAGGAGGAATAATGAGCTTTTATATTTTCAATCATTTCAAATTTATTTCCTTAAAGAAACACTATAAATTTTATAGATAGCACTCCCTGGTGGCCTAGTGGTTTAAACCAGGTACAGTCCACTTTCATTTCAAGGTCCCAGATTCAAGACCTGGGACCAGGAAGACAACAAGGATGAACTAAATCAAATAAAGCTCTTCTTTCTCCTCTCTCTTCCTGTCTGTCTCTGTTCACCTTCATTCTTTCCTAAACCTTTCCTTAAAAAAAAATTAAAAAAAAATTGACAAGGACCACCTTGCCAAAAAAAAACTAATAAAAAAATAAATTTTATAGAATATCACAAATCAATTTAAACTATGTAGTAGAAAGTATTGCACTGATTAAATCACCAGTAATTTAGAAGATTTAATTCCATAAATTTTATTAGCTAGAGATAAACTTAGTTGATACTTTCATATGCTAAGCTAAAAGATAAAAGCATTACTTCAGAATGAATAGTGTAGGTAAGACCTATAAAAGACAAGGCAAAGTTCTCATTTATAACAAACTTTGTTAGAAAATTTCCTTAGTCCACTACTATGTTCTAAGCATCAATGTACATAATTAATACAATCTTTGGAAATCATATTTAACTTATACTAATTTTGATTGACTTAAATATTAAATATTGTAGGACAATACACACCATAATTCTCATCTCACAATTTTGTGACACCCAATTTAGTCATTTGAAAACATAATAACTATTTTTCTACATCAAATAATATTAACTAACCCTTGCAAGGCAGGTAGCATATCATATACAAACTAAGCAATTGCAGGCACTGGTAAGTTATTCAAGTTTTTACTGAATGAATGATAAATGTACTTCATATAAATATCAAATATACAAACCATGAAGATAATGAATAAGAGAAAAAAATCTATTTCTGTTCATGAATTGTAAAATTTTATATCGATCATTTAATAAGATGGTATATTTTAAAGAATCACATAACAAATCACCCTAAGACTGTCGGCAGCCTGCTATTATTCCTTGATTATTTTCTGCTGAAAGGAATGGTAACCCTGAAGGAGAAACTCTTGCCTTTCTCTTGGTCAAAGAAGTGATTCTCACTCTCTCATCCTCCACCCTTCTAATTAGAAGGTGAAACTTGTTTGTTCATAGCTATCGGGCAAGGGAAAAAAATCACCAACTCTGAAGTTCCTCACAAACTGGACAAATAAACCAATTACCATCAGAATCTAGTAGTAAGAGGAAAGTACAGATTTAAGGACATGTGGAGAGTGATTATAAACTCTGAGGTAACTGATGAGGACCAAAAGACTTATATCCTGTGCTGAGGTATGGGAAGAAGTGTACTGGTGCATCAGAGGAACAGAGTCTTCACATGGCAAGGAGGGATGACTCATAATAACTCTGAAAGTAAGAATGGGTTTCTTAAAGAGGACATATTTACAGATAAACTACTTCTAGATTAAAATCTTTCCAAACTATATTCCTCCAGATGATATGGGAAATTTGACCACTTCTTGATTAAGGAAAAATAGATGTTTAGGAAGTGGTGATAGCATCTTTGATTAAGGGAAGGGAAAAGGGAACAAGGCAGAAAGCTATTGTAAATATGTGGCAGATTATACAGAATCTACAATCAGACTATGGAAAAAATTATAGTATATCTTTATCAAAAGTTATTGTATTTTCTAAAACATTCTAGAATTGTTATAATTCCTCACATAAATCTGATAAATCTTATACTTTATTGTACATATGATCCTATTGTGCATATTTTCTCTTACAGATCAGGGAATATTTAATTCATTGCTAAAAGAGACAAAGGAAAAATAAGGCATGAGTGTTTTGTTCATAGAGATCCCATATATATCAATAAAGATGCATTCAAATGCATTTTTGTTTCTTTAAAGTTATACAAATTTACTCATTTGTTCCTATTTTCCTAGAGGACAATAAAATGAATCAGCTACTATCACTGGTTATTCATAATTTAATCTATTAAAGTTTTCATTTATGTAATTTCTTCTATTATCTTCTCTACTACAGTCATGATCCATTTATTTTTATAGTCAGTATGGCTAAGGGTAATTTTACTAGAAGTTAACTTGTGTATGACTAATCCTTAAGATATTCAAGACCTATACTTATATAAACTACCACATTAAGAGACCAAGTTACTGCCTGTGATATTATGGTATTACTAGAAATATTGTCTCTGGATCCTGGCAAAGAGTTGCTGAAAAATCCTTATGATTTCCTCAGTAATATGAATATAAGAATTTCTTTTGCTATTATTAATAAACACTTTTCAACCACACCTCAGTTAATGGTGCTATGGTTATACTGTATGGGTCCCTAGACACCTGGTCTGATTACCAGAGGAACCAACTAATTGATTATATGATTGAAACTTTCAGTCCCACCCTGTGACCTCCAGAGAAAGGAGAAGGGCTAGAGATGGAGTTGTAGTCATTTATGCCTGCATAAACTAATATCCATAAACATATGAAGCAATGTAATGTAAGCAACTTCCAGGTTTGTGAATGTATTCCTATTCCAGGAAGGTGTGTGCACACTACAGTGGAACAGAAGTTCCCATGCTTAGGACACTTCTCATCCTCATTCCATGTACCTCTTATCTCTTCTTTATATACTTTATAATAAAATAGAGGTAGTGACCAAAGTGTGTTCTGCGGAGTCATCCTTGCAAAGTATTAAACCCTTACATTTAGCTGACGAACCAGAGTACAAGAGGATTCTGGACTTGAGATTGACACCTGTTATGGAGGAACCTGATCTTCTACTCTCTTATGTCCTTAGATCAGAAAATAAATTGACAAAAGAGGGATAAGCAAGAGAAAAGACAAGCTTTAATTACTTATAAGCAAGGGAAATACCCATAAAATATGACCTGACTTCTGATCATTCTAGTAAAGTCATGTAGTCTCTAAAAAGGGCTAATACATTTAGAAAGGAAACAGAACAAATAATTTTTCAATTTAAAGGAAACAAAGGAGTTTTACTGGGGTTTATCTGTATATACAAATAAAACAAAATTTGCAAGTCTCTGCCTTGGGACCACAGGCTGTAAGACTGTCTGCCACCCACTAGACAACCAGAGATCTCATATTTTTAAGGAGGCAGATAATTGAGCAAGACCATTCTTGAATCTTCTTCTCCCAATCCCTCTTAATTCAAAATAATCAACATACATTTAAACACTTTCTTGGGCAGTCTGTCTTTGGTCTCGAGACACACTGAATTCAGTTTTATGAGAACTTGTCCTTATTTTGCCAGGACTGGTTTAACTCTAAGTCCTTAGTGTTGGAACTGAATTGACTTGGAGGACACCCAGTTAGTGTCTATAGAGAATTGAAGCACTTCTGGATATCAAAAACCCAAACAGAAACAGACCTTAGTGCCCCAAATTTATGGGCTCTAACTCATATTACATAAATTTCATAAACAAGTCTTGATCTGCAGTAGGACTGGCTGAGACTTTTCATTCAAATAAGCATAGCAGATGGAGTGTCGAGCTAAGAATTATTGAGCTTTGCTGAGTGTTCAACATCGTGGTATGTATTTACCATATATTATCTATTTTGTCCTTGAAACACCTATGAGAGAAATATTTTATGCATGAAAAATCTTTAGTGAATAACTCACATAAGCCACTAGCAATTTGCAAATGTGTGGATAAAGCCAATGACCAGGCATTGCAGGAAAAATTTTAAGATCTACAGTTAGATGATCTAAGGTGGGTTCTGCATGAGAAAATAAATCCACAGATGTGAAGTAGTGGAAAATAATGTTGGCTTTAATATAAATATCATTAGCAAAGATCTAAACTATCATGCATATAATAAGTGAATATGTAGTTAGATAGGTGCTTCGCTTACTAGCACCTGTGGAGTGCTGACATTGTGCCCTGCATTATTTAAACATTTACAACTATGATTTAATTTAATGACCATAAGTACCCAGTGAGGTAAGCACTTACATTGACATTATTCTGTTTCAGGAGAGGAAATGTTAATGCTTATAATGATGTAAATAATTCAGGTAAAATAGACTGAGGTTTAAATTCTGTCTGTATTATTGCAAATTTCAAACTTCCAAGCCTTGGTGTCAAAATTTTGAACTGTGTTCACTTGAACATTATAGGATATCTTGCAGGAGAGACATGGCACATGTGTTTCCAGGGTTTAAGCAGTTCAAGATGTCGTGGTAGAACATTCACTCTACCACTGCCCTCTCTTCCCACTGCAATTAACCCTGAGGTTATACAAACTCATATAGGGTGGCAAGCTGGGGTTTCAAATAATGATAAAAACTAGAGGAAGTTTCCAATGGATATGTACAGCATTGAGTCTGTACAGAAACGTTTACTTATTTGAGTATTCCCTGGCTTCCTGGAAAATAATACTTAAGAATATGATTAAATTTTGCTCAACAGTTAGCTAATGTCTTTTGGCTGAATATAATTATATATAATGAAATAGACAAAATTTGTTCAGAAAGCAATGAGCCTTCTATTACAGTGAGAGGCACAGAATTCAAGTAGAGCATGACAAGAAGATAATCAACTAAACAGACCATATTAAATGAAATCTTGTAGATTTTGCAGATTTTCTAATACAAGCAGCTTAATTTCTTAGGCATTAGATTTTTTTTTTAATTCAGGTATTGCACAATTTTATTCTTATGGTGAAATTATCTGAATAGAGAAAATAGATATCAAGCTGTATCTTATTTCAAACATGGACAGAATTTCAAGCTATATTATTAACAGGGTGAAACTCAAGAAAATCCTCACAGGATTTCAATGAACATGTTCTACCAAAACCAATACAGGTTGTTTTTATCCCTGGATACGCTTTAGACTTAGAAGTTATTGTTTAAATTAGACCTCATTAGAGTATAACCGTGTCTGATTATTTTCTGGTATGTGTATAACTTCATGTATATGTATATACACAAATATATAATTTTTATAAATATGCAACATATAAATATGTATTTAATATATACACACATATATCTACTCTTTATATATATAAATATATATTTGTACTACCAAAAATATGAGCTTAAATGTCATTGAATTACAGGTGAAGCCAAGTAAACAAGTTGTAGATTCAGTTCATACATCACTGATCAATGAATGTTATCAATTTTCACATAGCCCAAGATCCTGATAACTTGCCTGTTGAGTGCATAGCATAAATTTTAAATGACCCTGGGATCACCACCAGGAGAATTTCTATAAAGCACTCTCAGTGCTCTAAAAAATATCTTGAATTACTACTCTACATAATAGAAGAAGCTTTTAATGTAGTTCAAAAGAGTCAACTAAGATAAATAGAAATATACTTCTTTGTATTCATATAAAGGTCAACTTCCAAATACATGTTATGATATATAGGAAACAATTTTTTTTGTAGTTTATTACTTCAGCAGTATAAAATTTTATTATATGCAGATTAAATGAGAGAATAACTGAAAAATCCATTCCCAAATAGTATTTTATATTCTTGGTATGAATTTATAAGACAGAACACATACACTTTTAAGATGTTCCATTAAATCATCTCAAAAAGAATTTGAGTGCATACCTGATGTCCACTAGCATCACTGCTATTGCGATGACTGTCTCATTGCTATTGGGAACTCTTTTTTTCCTGCTCCCTCCCCACATCCAGTTCCTCCCCACTGCATGAAGGTCCATGTGATTATTATCATAGGTCACTGCTGCATTATTTCTGGAAGTGAACAAAACCTCCAAACCACACTACAATGGCAGAATTATTTTGACAAAGTAGCAGAAGAATCTCTATCATTCTGGAATTAGTATGGGTGAAATTGTCTGTCTTTTTAAGTATTTGACAAAATTAAAAACTTTCCTGTGACTGTCCAAAGTAGAAGAGCCTTTCATTTCCTATTCCAATTTAACTACTTAGTTCTCCCTTTCCTCTAATTAAAACTCTCTTCTCTCCTTTTTGTTTCAAACTGATTTTGAGTACTCTGGACTCCTTATTGCATGGTTTGCAATATCTGATCTATGTATGAAATCTTTTTTAGAGACAAGCTACTTTTCCTTTAGCCATTAAAAAACAACCTTTTATTGGAATAATATTATATCATAACATTATATAGGTTTTAAGTTTGTGTCATTATAAAGCAACATTTCTATATAATGTATTATATAGTGACCACTAAAAGTATGAAGTATTCATCTTTTAGACTTTTCAGTTATGTTACCATAAACTCATATCTCTGGACTTCGTTATGCTTGGAGATATTAAGCAGTTTTGCCACAATTCACTTATTAAACAAATATTTACATGGTTCTTAAATGCTAAGCAGCATTGTGTTAACTACCAAGTGTACAGAGATTGGAAAAAAAAAAGACTAACTGAAGGCATCCAAGTTTATATTTTCATTCGGGTTTTCATAGGGAGAGGTAATAAGTGGTAATGGATAGATACCATTGTGGACTTTGAAAACTGGCCTAAAAATTTGCTTCTCCACTTACTATATGACTTTGACATTTGCTTTGACTCTGTATTATCAGGGTCTTTGTTCCTGAATGATAATAATTTTCCTTCATTTTTCCTGAATTATTAGATTTATATTATCCATTCCTTCAGAATACAGAATAATTGAAAGTTCATAGTGGAAAGTCTATAAATATATTTCAGGCATGAACAAATTAATGTGTTGATCTTTGCCAAGGTATAGCCCTTAAACTATTTCATCAGAATTATGAGAGGTGCTTTTTTTGGATTTGTTTTGTTTTCCTTTTATTTTTTCGTTAAACAAAAAAAAGCAACAAAATCCGCCATTCCCTTAACCTCCTTCACCCCTCCTCCACCTCCTCATTCTCATCTCCAGTGATAACCACAATTCTTATTTCCTAGGTCCATTTGCTTATTTTACTTTTATCAGTTCATTTGCTTTGTTTCCTTATATTTGACATAAAAGCAAAATCATCCAGTATCTGTGTTTTTCCTTATGACTTATTTCACTTAGCATAATACCCCGAGATCCTTCCATTTCTGAAATGTTCTATATAGTTAGACTCATACAGCATGCAGTCTTTCCAGACTTGTTTCTTTTACTTAGCATTAAGCATTTGACATTTCTCTATGTCTTTTCATAAAGTGATATTTGAAAATTAAAAATTGCATCGTGGCATTACTCTACTGAGAACGTCTTGATACCTTCCTATTGTGCTAAAAATAATATAAAATCCTTAATGGTCCCTAAGATATTATTTTCAAAAATGAAACTGATTTATAAAGAAGAAAAAATACATCTTCCCCTAAGAATTTATTATAAGCATCGATTCTCAGGTGCCAGTCTGGCAAAACTGAGTCATTACTGACATACTGGCAAAATTCCAAGGTGATTTGGAATGGGAGGTTAAAAGTATTGCTGTTGAAGCCCCTCTATGATCTTAGCTCTCCCCCTTTTCTCCCCACCTACTGTGGACTGCTTTCCTATCCTGTAACCACTTAGCAACAAAGAATTCCAATGTGTTAAAAACAAAGATTTTTCTTTACTAAAGATGAATAAAAAGATACAAAGGATTATATTTATAATAATAATGCGTATAATGAAAGAGTAATAAATTAAAAAGTATATGCTTAGAGTCTTACATATTTTTCTCATGGCAAATTGCTATGAGTTTTATCTTTTAAAACACTTAAATGTTTAACTAGTTTTTTCTATAATAAAATATATGCAAATAGAACAGGTAATGAAAATGTTCAATTTCATTCCTTGTTTCCTTTAAGAGTAACAGAAAATATTTGGAGAGATGTAGACATTTAGTCTTAGATTAACATTCTCTTCATACTTATCCTTTATTTTCTTGATAAAGAAAAATATCAATTCTAGCTAGAGAAATAGAAGGCCAGGTATGTTTCTACAAAAAAAAAAAAAAATTGAGACTTAATAACTTGGTTGCTTCAGAGCTCATCTGGCTACCTTCTTTTAATTTGTAAAATGCTAATGCAAACATAATTTCCTCAGGGAAGTTTACTTTGGATTCATCAGTCTAGGTTAGATCCTTCTATAATATCCTTCATTGTACCACAGTATCCTTTGCAATGAAATATTTGATATACTTTTTGTGTGTGTGGCTCACACTCCTTGCTAGGCTGTAAACTACATAAAGAATTTAAATTAGATACCATATTTTATTTTCTGCAATATTCTTAAGTTCTAGGATACTACCTAAATCACAGATAATGTAACAGATACTTTCTCAATAAATATAAATGCAACTGCTTTGTGATGTCAGTGAATATTCTTACCATATACTGACATGTCCAGTCACTGTCTTGTCAAAGTACTTTTTCAGAATCAGCTTCTTTCAAGTGTTGTACAAAGACAAAAATACATTTCCTCTTAAAAAATTATAAAATACAATTTTATCTTTCTCTTATTTGTGTGTTGCCTAGAGTTTAAATATTTCTTATTTTGAAGAATTTGAATGCAATGCACACACTACCTTTCGCTTTATTAACAACACTGGTACACACTTAGCAGGTATAGCAATCATTTTTGGTTCCCCTCTTTATATCTAATTTCTTTGGGGACAAGGACTAAGGTCTTTTGGATTGGAATTCTTTGTTTTGCATGATTGTTTGCCATTTTATAACAAGCACACAGCAGTTGCTCAATAAAAATTAATTTTGTTTTCCCTGTATATTTTAAAGCTCCTTTTAGAATTTATTATAAGCTTGGTAACAGCTCCTGTTTCTAGAGAAGAAAAAATCTGGTTTTTTTTTTTTTGTTTTTTTTTTTTTATATAAGCCTGTTGAAATAACATGGCAGTTTCAATATCACAATAAAACAAGGTTGAAAAAATGTAGGTCTTCTTAATCCAGATTTACTTCTCACGTCACAGCACCAGATTTCTTTTAGAATAATAATAGGAAACTGCATTCAAACCTGCAAGCAAACTCTAACCAAGATCATAATAGGGTGCACAGCTCCAAAGAAAAAGTCCTAGTGCATCAGCAATAAAGAGAGAATAGATCCCTGAAATACTGCTTTCCTTGGGATTTAGAATTTATATTCAAAACATTGCAGTTGCTGAGAGACACCACAATAACACTTCTAGCACAGTTTCAAAGGTCTAATAAATTAGATTCTTCCTTGGCTCAGTCAAAAATACTGTGTTCAGCAATTTCAACAATGGAGGCTTCATTGAATTAAATTAAGTGCTGTAGAAACTCATGCCAGCAATACTACCTCAAGCTGATAGACTCAGGTTTGCAATATTGCTAATCTGGCATTCAGCCACCAGAATGATCAGAGACACCGAGCCAACAATTTGATCTCAAGTAACTGAAAGACAAGAAAGGGGCAATTTTCTTTTTAATGATGCAGCGGTCCTAACATGAAAATTTATATCTCATCACAGCCATACATCTAACATTTTTTTAGAAGACTCACTCATTACTGAATGAGACATCCAATTCTAAAAAAGACTGAGCTTATTGCTAGTTAAATATGCTAGCTCATTTTCCACCTAAACCATCTACACTGAAAGGGCAAATTTATCTTGAAAACATAGTTTTGTAATACTGAGAGTTCTCATAGTACGTGGAAGATTTAGTCATTTTTCTTTTGGTGGGTTTGCTTTCTTCTTCACTTGCTTGTTTGTTTGATAGTTTTTGCAAAACTCAAAGTAAAACTTGCCACTAAGATAATTTCTAATTAGAAAATCAACTTAATCATTCTTTTTAAATAAAGAGGAGCACTATATTTTTACAATTTTAGGGAACACATATTTTTCAGTGAATGTATGCATCAATGCAGTATTCTTTCCTGAACTATGAAATTGACATGATTCAATTATTTTCTGGTTATTGATTTTATTAATAGTTTAGTTAAGATTGATTATAGACTCATTTTACGGTCATGAATAGCTATATTATAATCATTCATTTCATTCTGAACTCCAAGAAACTGTAAGAGTACAGTATATAAATAAAAATAAAAAGAAGCACAGTGCATATTAGCACTGGCAGGCATTTGATCATTTTTGTTGTGTCCTTTTAGATACAATCACTTTCTAAGAAATTTTAAAATTCCACTCTTTCAAGAAACAGTAGATAAGAATATTATATGGTAAATATTTCAGTAAGGGAAACTGGAGTAAGATCTAATTACTAATGCAGAAGAATCAGAGTTATAATTTCCTGTGACTTTTTAAACACACAAAAGAATGTAAGATTTGTGGTGGTCAGGAGGGACCTCAAAAACTATGAAATGTAATAGATGGATTTGTCTAACATATGGAGGACATTAAATGCCTAGTTAAAGCTTTAAAGCATATACTTAACAATCATTCAAACCCTGAGATTCAAGAGGATACATGTAAATGATTTTCTGATGTTACGTAATAACAAATCTAAGAAAAGTGGACAATTTAGTTTAGTGTTATGGGTGGCTACTAGGGATATTGGACTAATATCAAATATTAGCTAATTTAAGAGATAAAGGCTGATAGCATGTCATAATCTTTAAAATGTTTAATACAAAATGATTTCTACTTGCTAGCTTGTTGGAGGTGATTTGCATTTGTGTGTAAGTTGGAGTTTGAAAAACACAGAATTATACAATATTTCCTTGGATTTAGTGGTCTGTGAAGTCCATTAGAATAGCATTCCAAAACATATTAATCTTTATATGTATGTATTAGTTAATTAATTCACTTAACAAATGTCCTGAAATTAGTATGGGCAAAGTTTGAGGGGAAAGAAAAATAATAGAAGAATACCAGAGATTGTTTAACAGTAATGAATGAAATGACATTTTTCCTCTAATAAGAGTTTAACACTTCATTATTTCATTTATTGAACAAGGTTATATAATTATATAATTTATATGCTCTGTTGAGCTGAGTCATTAGGATGAATTTTAGTTTAATATATTATCTCCTCCTTTAAATAGCTTAACTTTAAGTAGGTCTTCAGAGAGATACTTAGAAAGATAATAAAATTTTCTGTTTTATACAATTAATGGTAAGCAGTAATTAATAGCTGCTAGAATGCCACATACTGTCATTTTTTTTTCTATTCCATCACAATTTATGTATCAAAATTTGGTCTAAGACTAAGATTAGCTCTATGCTGAAGAAAGTATCTATTTACTAATACTACTCCAAATGCAAAATATTATTAGCTTAATTTGGTTAATTATTGACATATCACAGACATTTAATACATGAGTAGGTATAAAATTATTTAAATGTCTTTTCAAGTCACCTACAGATTATCAGCTAAAAAGAAGACTTTCCAGATAACCAGATATTGATAATCAATGTGGTCTGTTATTTTATAGCAGGAAACTATCCTACACAATACTTCTTTTCAAGTCCTCTCTTGGTCCAACTCTTACAACAGCCACTGTTGTAGCAGTGCTATGCTGGGCATAGTTTAAGCAGAAAAATCTCTTATCTAATGTTGAACAAATCTTTGTTCCTGCTCCAAGTCTCCTATGACTCTGCTATGTGGAAGGAAGTTCTTCAGCATTTATGTCTGTACAACTCAGATGACCAAGGGAATTAAGTTCAAGGGGATATCTTTGCTCAGTGGGCAAACCAAGATCACTTGTACCTCCCAGGTCAACTGTTCTGAAATACATTACACAGGTCTCAGACAGTCTATTCAATCAACTATCAGTCATATTTCACAGTTGCAAAATGGGTGCCACATCCTCATGTCTTGCCTTCTTTCCTTCTCAGCATACTTCCCCAAGTGTTATAAGTACTTCTCTGAATCACTTCCCAAATAAACTATCTGTATATAGACTTTTTTATTGGGCTTAAGTTTTAGTAGGAAAAATATGTATCAATAATAGAAATTTTGAAGTATTTTATCTTTCTAATATTTTCTTTTATATGGAAACAAATGCAAATAAAATTGCTGTCAAAAGACTTTTGAGTTCCCTTGTAAGGATTATAAAAATTCTAGAACTATAATTCTGGAGTTTACTGTCATTTTGTTGTTCAGGTGTGCCTTTTTCTAGCTGCCACCCTCTTTTGACAGCCCATCAGATAAACCATCAAAGAAATCTTGTGGATGTCATGAAAAACCTTCTCTTTCATTACCAAATTTAAACCTTCTTGCTTTCAGACCTATTTATATATGGTTGAAAGCAGTGACTGGAATCAATAAACCTCTCAATCAAGCTATGAAATAACATCATATCATCAGACAGATGTAATGGAGTTGAGAAGGGTCAGAAAAGGGCGGCCAGAATGATGAAGGGGATGAAGTGGCTTTCATATGACTTTAAACTAAATCATCTGATCATAATATGACTTAGATTTAACTTTTTCTAAAGTCAAAAGTCTATGTAAAGTCACGGAGAGTTTTGAAGAGGACAATATATTCTCCAACTTTCATGAGATTAGAAATACGATGCACACTTGAGCTACTTAAAGATGAGTTTTGAAGATATATTATTAAAAGTGCCCCTGAAACCTGAGCTGTGCAGTTATTACTATTCCACTAGGAGTTATTGATTGAAAACACTGATAGGATCATGTAGAACTATAGCTGATAGATATTCCTAAGTGGATAATATCAGAATCTGGCTCATTGAGAAGCATGTGTGCGACCTGTTAAGGTTGTTTTTGTGGTAGGCAAAACATTTACAGATAAAACAGTTTTGTGCCAGAAGCAAAGAAAGAATTCAAAAATAATTTGTTGAATTGGTAGACTATGCTTAAATAGAGAAAAACATCTATCTCATATCCTTTGTGTCTTCATTGATTCAGGGTCAATGTCATTGTAACATTCTCTATTTATATTTTATTTGTTTCTTTCTATTTCCCGAATCAGCACTACTGCTAAATTTTCTCTGGAGAGATTCCTATCATTTTAACCCTTCCCTTAATCAAAGAAGTCATCTGCCCCTCCCTGGTCCCCCACCCTTCTGCTAATCCAGTGTGTTTTTTATTTATTTATTTATTTATTCCCTAATTCCAAAAATGTAGACAGGGAAGCTCTTTATCTTTAAGAATAAACAGAAGTCATTTCTTCTTGACAAGTGGTAACATACTCTTTTTTCCCCTGAGATCCCAGGTCTCCTTTCCATGCCTCAACTTTGGATAAAATCACACGCCTGCCCCAACTATCTCAGAATTTATCACCATGTAAATTCCCCATACATACGTTATTACATTTGGACTTTCTTCTTACAAATTGCTCCTAAAGCTAATGTGTTCTTTTGCCCAGCCTGTAAAGAACCTCAGAGAAATGGGGAAGATTTCTTTTGATCGCTATGCAAATCATATCCCACTGTTAGAGAGTTAACATATTGAAGCGTAGTAATCTATGAAGAAGGAAAGAAAAAACTACTGTTAATTCTTGTTTTGTTTTATCTGTTGAATCTTGAGTGTCTAGCAAATCTATTTCTTGATGAGACCCATCATAATATTTTTAAAAATTAAATCAAATACTGTTTATCTCTATATCTACTTATATTTTCAAAGTCATTCGAGGAAGGATGAATATATAGACATATTTGATGATACAGTCTAAAAGCAATGGCAGATTTCTTAAATAGAAAGTACACGTGAACATAATGCACTTTGGGGTTTTTGTTTGTTTTTTAAAGGAAAGCTGCAGACAGAATCAAGGTGAACAGGGAAACAGGCAGGAAAAGAGAGGAGGAAGAAACATTTTTTCATTTATTTTCATTTAGTTATTCATCTTAGTTGTAGAATGTTCTTTTTAAAATGAGATTAGCTATACCATTTTTTAAAAATGTATTATTTTTTATGGCTTATACATCTAATACACTCATATATTCTAGTTTCTGGAGACAGCCAATGTTAATATTTTCCTGTATATTGTTCAGATACATTCACATCATAACATCTTTGCTTTATTTGTAAGGTTTGTTTTTGTTTTTATTTTTAAGAAAAGGTGCAGGTAGGAATGGAGGCGAGTAGGCAGGCAGGCAGGAAGAGAGAGGAGGAAGAAATTTTATTTTTAATTAGTTGTTCATACTGGTTGATCCCTGCCCCTCAGCCCCTGGGCCTGGGACTCAAACCTAAAAATATGTGATTTTCTTCTTCTGGGGGATTGACCTAATCACTGCTTTTCTTTTTACCCACAGATAACTTGGATGTTTTTATTATTCATGGTATTGGTATTTGAAATTATGATAATTACTTTTTTTTTTTTAATTTCAGCTTCATAATGAGACACAGGTTCACTTCTCATAAACATAAAGATTGATGAGTGGTGGGAAGCCCACTTCCATCTGGTAGTGACACCATCTGGAACATGTGGTCTCCAAGGACACTGTAGCAACAGAAGAGAAAGATGGAAGAAGACACTAGCTCTTAAGAACCTCAGCCAAGAAATAACACATGCTATTTCTGTTCATTGTCTTTTGTGCTTACAAGTCCCCAAAAATTAACTTCAATGCAGGATAGGAAAAATAAAGGGAAGCAAGGAATATTTAGTGAACACAGTCTCTGTAACATGTTTGCAATGCTAGATACACTTAACACATTGGTTAAGGCATCAACTCTAAACAGTATCATTTGAGAACCAGGTTAAATGCACAGATATAATGCATTGACAAATGACCATTAGGCATCAAATGTAGGTATACACCCCACAGATCAAGATATGGGACATTATTAATTCCCAGAAGTCCTTTGGGGTTAGCTTTCAATCACCACTCCTGCTCTCCTGCATTGGGGCACAAATACTCTGATGTCGAAGGCTATAGTTTAGCTTTGCTTATTTTAGAATTTATGTTAAACTGAATCAATTTGTTAATTTTTGTAATGTGACTTTTTTGCTCACCATTATATTATCAATATTTATCCAATTTTTTAACTTGGGCAAGTAGATCTAAACACAAAACCCTAGTCATAAACCATGTAGATATAACATGGGCTTTACTGGGGTAAGTTTAACATCACAAGCTGTAGAGCACATGCCGTCTCAAGAATTCTCTTCTCAGTAACAAAGGCAAAGCACACAGATTCTGTGAACACTGTGGTGAAAATTTGAAGAAAGGGGACCTAAGGTTGGCCAGCAGTTAGCACCTGCAGCAAAGCATTGCAAGAGACAGAGAAAGCTGCTTCATCATCTTGTATTTCTAGAAGTTAGCCTAAAAGGGAGTAGAAATCAGTGAACTTCTCTAATAGCAAGAAGTATATGAAGGGTCCTCAAGCCCAGGAACACTGGTAGACACTGAGTATGTGGAGGGTCAAGGTTTACCTACTAAGGATCCATAGGAGGGAACAGTCTTAAATGACAGGAATGTTGAGATCAATCTCACTTTTTCAGCAAAGTCAACTCTACTAAGCTATAGAGAAAAAAATGAATCTTCATAGCCAAAGAGATTTATCTCACATCATGTTACACATAGATAAGCTGGTTTTAAAGATGATCAGTACTTTATTTTATGAATATTGCACATATTATCCATTCTACTCAATTCATAGTTAGGTAGTTTCTAGATTTTGGTTGTTAATAAAAACATTGCTCTACAGCATTCTTGTGCATGTGTCATTATGCATATTTGTGCCAAGAATGGTATATTCTTGGCACAAATATGCACAATTCTCATGTTCAAACCTATAAGGGAGAATTCTGGAGTCTAAGAAATGTGTATGAGCACTTTCATAGAGTATGTAATTTGGGTTTAAAAAAGAATGGAAGAAAGAGGATATTACCAATTTCTTATATATATTACTTTTTACTCAGGGTGCACAAAGCCATCTTACTGTGGCCTTAATTTCCATTTTCCAGAGTAATAACGAGGTTGAGTAACTTTTCATGCATGTCTTATATTGTGAGAGTTTTATTTAAGTGCCTTGCCTTTTTATTTAAATTGGAGAGTTGGTCTTGTTATAGATTTACAGGAGTTATTTACATATTTGGGATAAAAGTCTGCTGATTGTATTGGTTGTAAATATCCTTTTTCACATTGTGACTTGACTTTTTGCTATTCAGTAGGAGGCTATGTTATCAGTGGCATGCCAACTTCAAATTACTCTAGCTTCCCACTGATCAGAACCTTGCATTATTGTAAAATTTTATTTGCATCTCTAATAGTAATTTCCTCTAAAGCCAGTCACCTTCTGATATTCATATAGTTACGACTGCTTTTGGGATTAGAATTTGCATGGTAAATATTTATTTCTGTTTATCTCTATATGTTAAAAGCATACAATGTAAAGAATATCTGCAGATTTAAAAAAAATGTTAATGGCTCTTTTCCTTTTTTTGGAGCATTTATTCAACTTATAGATATTTTTGGTTTAAATCTATTGTTTTCTCATTTGTTTTCCACATTTGTGCTTCTTGTCCTATTATTTCAGTTCTCTAAATTTTAATCTTCTTTGGTATGACCATGTAATTTTTATAATGGATGTTTTTGATAAGTGAAGTTATATATTATTTTACCATTCTAGTGCTTGAATTTTTTATTGATAATTAATTATATTTATTTCCTAATAATGTAAAAAAGCAGCATGTAATTATGAACATAATATATAATATATATTTGTATGTAACATATGAGAATATTATAATACATATAGACATTGCACAACTTTTGTTAGATTTATTCATATTTATTTTATATTTTAAATGCTATAGCAGACAATGTCTTTTTATATTGTTTCTGTCTTTGGCATATAGAAACACAGCTGCTTTTCTGTTATTTGAAATTTTTATTGAGATATTGATATATATATTTATTTCAAGTATACAAATATAGAGAATGAATGCTCCAAAATGATCACCACAAAAAGTCTATTTACCAACTGCATTCATACATAGCTACAAGAATTATTTTTCAGGTGATGAGAACTTTTAAGATTTACTCTACTCAAAATTTTCAAATAAACTGGAAATATGCACTTTTTCACTTCCCTCACACACATTGTACCTCCTCAATCTCTGGCAAATATCAATCTGTTGTCTGTATTTACAAACTTGATTTTAATTATGTTTTTAGATTTTACTTTTAAGTAAGATCTTACAATACTTGTCTTTCACCAGTCTGACATTTCATTTAGCAGAGTGTCCTCAAGGTCCTAAAGTTTTACTTTTTTTATACTTTGTTTTCCTTTGTCACAAATTGGTTACATATGCATAGATTTATATATGATTTATCTATTCTCTTCCATTTACCTAATACCATGCTGTTTTTATTACAATTGCTTTATAATATAGTTGTAATTCTAAGTGTCTCCAGCTTTATTCTTCTCTCAAGAATTCTTGAACATCGAGGATCATTTGTGGTTCCATACACGTTTTAATTAGCTTTTTCTATTTCTTGAAAAAAATGACATTGCAATTTTCAGAAGGTTTTCACTGAACATGTAGATTGAATTGGGTAGTATGGACATTTAACAATATTAATTATTTCAATCAATGAGCAAGAAATATCTTCCTTTTCTTTATATCTACTTATTTTATCATAAATTTAAAAATCATTGTTTTATTAATTTCTCTAGAACTGATTATCATTTTGTCTTTGTCAAACAATCTGTTAAATGAATGAATAATTCAAGTTACTTAATATATATTCTTTTGGATAGTATAACTATGCAATTATACATTTGTAATATGCCACTTTATTTTTCACTTGCCAACATTTTTTAATTATTTTGTTTATTTGACTGATTTTTCCCTAGATGTGCTGTAGTTTATTATTTACAGTACCCATAAATGCACTAACACTTTCAATTAATTATCTACAATAACCACAGTGAAGGGTATACATTCAGTATTTCTCCTTTTGATCCATTTGATCACAGCAAAAAATAGATTTAATATTCAAATTTAGCACTTTAAGGACATTTAATATGTTACATAAGTGTATGTCAAATATTATGAATCAAAAATAGTAATATTGTGTGCCAGAGTTGGTAACAACGAGTACTTCTAAACATTATTAGACCTGATGAGGCAATGAGGAAAATCAGTATCAAAATTCTGAAATAGAAGTTTTAACAGGGACTGAAGCCTTTGCTATATTTCACCAAATGATGCCTTAAGATATGGTGCATCTATAATTCCTTCATAGGGTTCACATTTTATGTCCCTCAGTCAGATATTTAGTCTTTCCATGAGCTGAACAGCAAATTGAGAGCTCGTGTTCTAATAAAAAGAGTGGCAGCAGTGAGCATGACACAAATGTAGAATTCTAGGTATTTGCACTGAATTGTCACATGGGAGCTTGATAGAGGTACATGAAATATGGTTGTAAGGAACAAAAATGTTAGAAAATATTGGGTCTTTTATATTACATATCACATGTGATAAAATAGCTACCATTGCAGCTAGAACGAGTGAAAAAAAATGTTTTCCCTCTCAACACAACTTTTAAAGCTGACAGCTTTACAGGTTATTCCAAATGTGAAATATATTGCCATCAAAATTTTAAAAAAAGTTCTCTTTTTCATGGTGGCCAATACAAGATTCATCAACTTGTCTCACGTTTAGAAGTAATATTGCAACTTACTGCAAACCACTGGAAGCTTGGGAACTTAATTAATGTGTCAAGCTTCTCTGGGTTTCCTGAGGATTATCTCTGATTCACTATTCAATTTGTATTTTAGTAGGTCAGTTAAAGCGTTTCTTAGTTCCTACTCACTAGGAATTAGCATAATCACACCAATGAAATGGATTTAAATTGTTTTCTGTGCACTATCATGCTAATTAATATTTCTTTAGTCTGTATTATCACAGGTAGCAAATTGGACATTCCCTGAAGGCAAATATATCAAAATATATTATTGTCCTTGCTACCTGAAAACAAACCACTTCTAATTTCCTTTGCAAATAGTGATAATAAGAATAGATTAATAACTGCATTCCAAGTTCTGAGATGTGCTTTGATTTATTCTACTAAAGTGGTATCACCAAGTGCAGGAGTTTTCATAATAAATTCTCAAACGGATTTTCAATTAATAGTTTTCTCCATCTCTACCTGGATTTTGCACTAGCAAAATAGTCTAGTTACTTAGTAGTATTTACCACTCCTGCAATGTCCAAGAACTCCATGGTAGCAATAACCTTCATTGATGCAGATTTGCTTTTGTTTATTGTGTTATCTTGTTTAGGATGTGTATATATTGGGTGTTCATTTGTTCTTTCCTATCATTTCTGTGTTCAAGGAATTGATGCAACAATTCTGCCAGTGACTAAGTATATGTATTATATTAACTATTCTGTGAATGAAAAATAGTCATATGATAATTCTATGATTCAAGGAATAGAGGAGGAGACAGTTTAGGTTTACAGACGTTAAAATCTAACTTTAAACATTTTCTCATTTAGTGAACTGTAATGATTTTCAAGTTGATATGAATTAGAGTAAGTCAAAGCCAGTATCTCAAACTTCTCAGAAATTTTAGGAGTTTCCTGGTTATTTGCAAATTACTCTGATAATTGAATCAAATGACTCTGGTAATTGGTCCTTCGGAGTAATCCTGGATTGATATTCATAACATACTGCTGTTGTTGAGACGTAGGGTCCTTCCTCAAAGGAAGGATCTTTTACTCAATGTAATTCTCTGGGGATTTTTCTAGGTTGGTGATGGTATCAGTAGTTGACTCCTTCTTTATTGATAAATATTGTTCCATGATGTGGATTCCCCACATTTATTGTCAAACCTTTGGATGTATTGGTTTGTTTCCCATTTTTATTATTATGAATAAAGCTATTATAAAATGTATGCACAGATTTCTGTGTGACTATAGGTCTGGATTATTATAGTTTAAGTAATACAGACTATTATAGCATAAGTCTTGGAACTGGGTAGATTCCACTAATTTTATTCTTCTTTTTTAAAGCTTTTTTAGCTATTACAGTTGTTTTGCTTTTCCTATAAATTAAAAAAAAATTAAAAAATATTGATCATATCTAGAAAAATCCATGGTAAGATTTGAACATACTATGTAGATATTGGGAAAGAGTCACATTTTTCTAGCCAATCTTCTAATGCATGAATACATTGTGTCTATACATTTACTTAAATTAACATTGAATTCTTCAGAATTTTATAATTACAACATAAAATTCCTTTCTGTTTTAATAGATTTATGCAGAAGTATTTAATTTTGAATGATGGTAAATTATACTATACTGTTATAAATAATGATATAATAATAAAGCACAATGATGTAAATTATGACGTATTCTACATACATGCATGAATTAATATATGGATGTGCAATTAATATCTTAATTCTTTTATCCTTAAACTTTACTGAACTCAATTGTTACTTCTAATAATTTTTTGTAGATTCTTTGAAATCTTTAATATAGTGAATGATGTCGTTCACAAATAGAGGCAGTTATATTTCTTGCTCTTTGATTCCTATGCTTCTTTTTTCCTCTCTTGTAGTTATTTAACTGGCTAGTACTTATACCATGTTGAATAACTGTGGTGATAGCAGACAGCCTTGCTTTGTTATTTTTGAATGAAATTAGTCTTTTATCAATAAACATAGTGCTGTTTGTCATTTGTAGATACTCTAACAAATAGAGGAATTCACCTATATCCTTTTTTTCTTTTTTTTAAGTATAGGTGCTGGCAAGAACGAAGGTGAGTAGTCAGGTAGGTTGGCCAAGAGAGGAGGAAGAAGCATTTTATTTTATTTTTATTCAATTGTTCACACAGGTTGTTCCCCCTCCAGACCCAGGACTTGAATCCGGGGGTATATGGACTTGTGCTCCATTAGAGGAGATTAACCTAACTGCTGCTCACCAGGATGCAGCTATTTTTTTAGTTTTTAAATCATAAATCAGTGCTGGGCTTTGAGAAACTTTTCTGCCTCAATTGAAATAATTATTTGATATTTTTATTTAGGCTATTCATGTAGTGGGGTACACTGATTTTCAAATAATTTAAAATGTTTAGAATATCTTTATTATTCTTTAGAATAAATTCTACTTAGTCTTAATGCATAGTTACACTTAAATATTACAGAATCTATTTTTCTAATATTTTGTTAAGGATATTTGTGCCAATGTTAATGAGAGATATGTGTCAAAATTTTCTTTTCTATTGTTTTTAAGTGTCGTCTTTTGCTTTGATATCAAGATAAAACTAGTTTAAGTATATTAGTGTATCTTTCTCTATTTTCTGTAAGTGATCATGTGGATTTGGTATAAATTCTTTAATTTTTTTCTTTTCTTTTTTATTTTAGAATTCTCCAGATAAACCACATAGGCATGATGATATTTTAGAAGAATTTTTGTCATGAATTCTATTTCCTTAATAATTGTAAGTAGATCCAATATACCTACTTGGAAATGTTCCCATTTGGGTGGAACAAAGATAAACCCTTCTGCTAATCCTTCTAGTCCTGTAGGGAGCCTCCAGGGAGGTATCACACAACTATCATTCTTTGTATGTATGGTCTGTAGCTCCCTCTGGCACTTAGAACCTGCATCAATGCATGCAGCTGTCTTCATGGTCTTTGTCCATCTGAGGAGAAAAGGATAGGTAAGCATTTTTAAATGCCACAGAACTCATGCCACAATGCAGCAGTTTCTTTTTTCCTTAAGCTTTCCCCTGGTTGTTGTAATTTCTGAATACATTGCAGAGTCTGCAGAAGTTGATTCTGAACATTTTTTGCTAGCTTATCAGTTGTTTTTGTGGAGAAACAAAGCCCACTAATTTCCAACCATTTTCAATACCAGCCCGGCACCCTCTTTAATATTCTCATTTCAGCAAACACAGTGACTCTTTTAAGCCTCACAAAAAACATGTCTTTTGTTTTCACCAAATCATCATATTAACATTTTTTTCATTTTTCAACTATAATTCACACATTCACTCTTACTATCCACTTTCGGAAGTAAAGCACAAGATCATTACAATGGAAAATCATATTTTTGCCTCAGCTGGCAGGAAATAATGGTAATAAGCAACATATAAACAGAATCTATAATTCAAAATAAGATAAAGTGAAGCTAAAATGCTTTTGGTGACTTCATCAGCAAAACATAATTCAAAGATTGCATTATATTGTGCTTTTAGCCTATATAGATTCAGGCATTCCTTGCACTGGGGTCTTGAATATTTTGTCAACTGACATAAAATTTCCCCGAGGTAAACTCATATTAGAAAATATATTAAAAATTAGTACCGATTTTTCTGTGGAGTATTTTGTTTCTGTGTGCAGACATTATGACCTACACAGCCTATTTCACTTGCAATATTGATAGTGCTAATAGAGTGTGGAAATAAAAAGAATTGGATATGGAAGGAAGCTTGTTTAACATTTATTTGTCCTTGTAATAATCCATATTATTGATTGATTTTGTAATGTTAACTCTTATGTGAATACTAAGTATTTATGAATTTGGAGAATATGTTTTATTTTAAACTTTGACTGTAAAGTGTAAAACGGTTTAATAAATTTCTTGCTTAGAAGTCAAAATCAAAATTTGCTTTTTCACTTTGTTTTGTTTTTCTAGAAAAGGGTTGTATAACGGGGCATGAAATTTTTTAGTAAGTTAACTATTGATATTGGAATACTAAGCAAAAGTCGCATTGTCTCATTGTCTTAGAAACTTTGGTTAAATATAAAATGCATATCCATTTCTCCTTTTTCATTTTTTTCCTTCTCTCTCTCTCTCATTGTATATTTCACAGTTGTAGTTTTCGAAGACAGAATTTTGAGAACTTCTCCCTGAAAAATCTTCTATCGTATAAAATTGCAATCACTCATGATGTTAATATTCTGTTTAGTGTAGCATATTTTTCACTAGGATTATCTTCACATGTCTTTTAAAGTCTATAACTGATTGAAATTGTGTTTACGTTTTTAAAAATTTCAATAATATATTTGAATTTGTCCTTAAGCTCCATTAAGTTCCCTTGGAACAATAAGAAGTTAAATTTTAAATATAACTGAAACATGCAAATTGAGGAGAATTAAAAAATCAAGGACTTTAAGTATAAAAGGAAGACAATTATCAAATATTTAAAGCAAATTTTAACTGAGACTGGAGAAAAAGCAACAGAAATCATTTAGGAGTAGTATATTTTAGTTTATATATTATAATGAGCTCATGAGCTATTGACGAGAATAGTACCCTTAAGTAGAAAGCACATATTTCTGTAATGCAATGCATAGAGTGCTTTTACATCAGATGTATAAAGTTCTTTCATTTTAACTCCCTGGACAACAACTGGGTATTTGATAATCTTGTTTTATACTACTACATGGAGTTAGCATAGAACCCATGGATTAAGACACAATCCTACAAAACTCTACCCCTTCTACTTCAGATGCCTCTTGAAAATTCAAATGGTTACCTGTGCTCTGGCCAAAT